>NWSH02000525.1:9446224-9466260 GCA_002382865.2 Heliothis virescens | reverse complement strand
TTTTTTGTTCTTATTATTTCTAATAGATGGCGCTACTAGTATACAATTATTTCATGTCTAGCTATTTCTATGCACCTTTCGAGTCGCCTGGCAGATACTTCTGCTTACTCAAATCGCCTGGCAATTTTTTTCCATGATTACCAATAAATAAACTATATTCTATTAAATTTTGAAGCTTACAGAAGGAAGTTTTTTTTTCGTAATAATTTTACATTTTGAAAAATAAAATGCATGATGATGTGCAGGGCTGAGGCCTGCCAGGTCTTTGCTGTTGGCCTTGGTGTACTATGACTCATCACTTCACAAAATTCTAGCCTTACAGGCCGACCGTTAGTCGGAGGGTTCACTAGCTCTCAGGTTAATAGGCCTATATGCCTATCTTTATGCTGTATTACCATATCAGCGAGAAAGGACATGTCCTTTTCTGGCTTACAGTTACTTTTTCTTTTTGTTCAAACACAATGTTGTAGTAGCATCTCCCTTCCATTTAAAACGTATTTAAGGACAAAATAGACTTAAAATTATGAATATTAAAGAAAAATATGAACAATTTTAGTTACAGAATTTATAACTATGACCGTTAGTGGAACAGTACCTTCACGAATTTGATGACGATGGGCCAACAATGTTATCGCTTGTCATCTTCGATTAATGGCACTCGCGTGCATGTCGTAGGTATTTTTTATGGATTTGTTAAAAGTTTGATTGATTGGACGCGCATCTGGGTAAATTGTATGTAAATGTCAATAGTCGATATGAAAATAGATGTAGTTTTCGACTTGGTAATAGCTTTTGTTTTGTTTAAAGTTTTATTGGTTTTTGGTGTAATGACTGCCTATTATTTCGTTATCGTATAGTGTTAGTAAATACTAGTAGAGAAGGTTACATATTATATGTCCTTAAAGGTGCGAGTCCGAGAAATAAATTGATAGATTATATATTGCTAATATTTTTCATTTTTTTCTTGATGTATTACGTGCATATGAAACAAATAATTAGTAACATTAAGTAAGTAAAGTAATAAAAATAATAGTAAAAATTAACGAGATATTTTCTAGGAATTACCAATCCGATAGGTTCTCAAGCATTGACTAGTTTATTAAAAGAATCATGACTAATATAAGATCGAAGTCAAATGTAAAAACGTATTCTTAACTCAAGTGCTTATAACGATCGAGATAAGACTCTTATAAATCCTTATTTATTAACTAGGAGTATTCAGGTTCCAACGCAGCTTTTATTGGAGAAGATTTATAAATGTGCGATTTTATAATGAAGCCAAGTTTATTTATCGTTAGGAGGATCATCTTCAATTAACGTTTATTGATATCTAACATTTAAATAAATAATTATGCTGTATCTGCAATTGATGTTGGTGTTTTAGTAGTTATGCGAGTCCTTAACATTTAACATGTTTAACTGGTAATAATTATTGGTATATTATTTCTCTCGTAAGCGTTGATAATGTCTTTTCATCTGTGAGTTTGATGAGTGGTGTTGCAGCTGAAGTTTAACTACAAATTACGTAGGTATAGGTACTAATATATTAAAGAGGAAACCTTTTTAGGGTTCCGTACCCAAAGGGTAAAACGGAACCCTATTACTAAGACTTCGTTGTCTGTCTGTCTGTCCGTCTGTCTGTCTGTCTGTCTGTCTGTCTGTCTCCAGGCTGTATCTCATTAACCGTGATAGCTAGAATGCTGAAATTTTCACAAAGGATGTAGATCCGTTGCCGCTATAACAACAAATACTAAAAATTAAAAAATAATTATTATTAAGGCTGTTGATTTATATTAATTAATTGCAAAATTGTATACTAGTAGCGTCATCTATTAGAAATAATGTGCAACTTAAGTAACTCACACTTGACCATTCCTATTGTACTTTTTTCATAGATCATTATTTATGAAAAAAGTACGGAACCCTTCGTGCGCGAGTCCAACTCGCACTTGGCCGGTTTTTGGTTAGTTTGTTTGTACCCTACAGGCTCCGAAACTACTGCACCGATTTGAAAAATTCACTGTTGTTAAGCTAGACTATCTCCGAGTAACATTTTATCCGGGTAGTAGTTTTCACGGGACGCGGGTCAAACCGCGGTAAAACAGCCAGTATTATATAACAAGAATACGTGTACATAAGTCCCTTCACAACAATTTAACCGAACCATTTATGACTCACCCACAAGCAGTACCTGCATAAGTAATTAAGGACATGATCCGTTTGACTGCACTGAACGATGACGTCATAGTGAGCAGCTTTGCAAAAATCAAACCCCAGTAACTAGTCACGCAACATGTATGATTGATCCGCAAGGTCGGGATGTGTATCCAATGCTGTATGATGGCCAGTGACTTTCACTATAAGTCACGATTCAGTAAATCTTTATTAGCTTTGTTTCTGAATTCCTAGTATTTGGATAATTTGATAACAGTGAAAGGAATCCGCGAATAAACGAAACTAATGTTATAATTGATAGTTTTGTATCGCTATTTAATGTCTTATTCGAAATATTGAAATTTAGTTTTCATATTCAATTTTATGTTTAAACAAAAAAATATGTATCGCTAAAAATACTGTATATTTTTGCAAAATGTACACCTATGATATTGAAATTGAGGTAAACAATATTAGTTTCATCAAAAAGCCCAGTGAAAAATACTTTTTGAATTTCGAAATGCCAATCGGTTAATTTACGAAATTGTTGGCACGTCGTAAAATTGCGTTCGGAAAATAGAAACAAACGAATTTCATATTGTTTCTCCTTGTTCGTTTATATTAATTCTCCCTCAAATTGCTTCGCCCAGTGGGAGGAATTGAGAATCTAATTAACTTTCAATCTGAGGCATTAAACTCAAGTTTGTTTTGAAGTGCCGCTTGTCTCTGTGTGTGTATTTTAATTGGTAACATTTCGTCCGCCGATACTGATTGGGGTTTGAATGCGATGGCGTAGATAATTAGAAAACAACAAGGCCAAGGGGAAGAGTAGCAAAAGATGATTTGTCGGAGGGTTCCGACTCGGTTTTGTTTACACCGAATGGTACAATTTGAAATTCTCCAGGAAGTCGAGATGGTGTAATGGAAATATTTACCATTGATTTTAATTAAATATAAGCTCGTTGTTAAATGAAAACACGTCATGGTGCCCTCAAAATTGTTTGCTATTTGATAGTATGTTGAAATTACACTTACTAAGAAGCTTTTCTCATATTTACTAGCTCATACATATTGAGCATTTCAAATGCGAAATGTATCATTAAAAACTTTGAGAAAATGAATCAATTACGAAGGATCATAAACTCACACAGTCGCTCTTAAAAACTTCAGACCGTTGGCAGCAAAAGCTGTAAAACAGTTGAAATTAGATTTGCAGGTACCAGCACACGGATTCAGTTGGTCGTATAGATATAGGTGCACAATTCAATTAGCGACTGTTGTATAGTCAAAATAATCAATTCAAACGGTGGACGTATCTGTTTGATTGAACCGGTACACGTATGTTTGCGATACTAGTTTAGAATTCACTTTGTTTAGGCACACGGTGGATAGAGACTAACTAGGAACCCAGTCTATCGCGAAGTTTGGAACTAAGTTTGGCAAGGTAAAAGTTTTATTTGAATTAAAGCTAATTTCTAAATTCACGTAATGGATAGGCAGATATTTTTTCAAACACTTATAAAAACATACTTAAAAATACATATAGAATAAATCTTTAATGGTTTTCAAATCATGGCTAAATAATTGGGTCCTTGAGTGAAGGTGAAGAGAAGAAAATGTACCTACTCAGAATTTGTTGTAGTAGGTAGCGTGAAACGTAAAATTATATGCGTTATAAAATTTTATGCACCACATAGGAACGATAAATAATTTGATTGGTTTTTCTTATCAGTAGAATATATTCCTTATTCTGAACTGATTAAATTTGTATAGAAAATGCACATACAGTTTATATTTGTGGAGAAAGGCTTTCAATTTAGAGTTTCAAAATGAAAGTGTATTTTACTTTGCAAAGGTGTTGTAATATTAATGAGCTATAAGTTTAATTTAATGGTATAGTATAAACTTTACACCTATAATGGTACTGAACTACTTAATATTTGTTAATGGGACTGTAAATCACTTTATTATATAACATATTCAATTATTCACTCTTTGCAATGTCCAATTTCGCTCAGACTGATTTCGATAAAAACATAGTTACTTAACAATCTAACACAAAATATAAACAAAAGTGAAACAATAAACTCATAATCGATAAAATTTTATTTTAGATGCGTATTCTAGATTTGCAAGCAGTGAAAGGATTTATGCAACTACTTGTGTAACCGCTACCAGGGGCATATGAATTGCGCGGAGATGAACGTTTACATACTTTTTGCACTTGCGATGTAACTTTCTAAACAAACATCCTAGTGATGACTCGTAATAACATAATACGTGCGTTTGAGAATGATGGATTAGCTGCAAAGTTTTGTTCCTCTTTTTTGTGTTCTAACTACAGTTTTTGCTTTTGATAGCACTTAGCTATTGAATCTCGCAAGTGGGGGGCGTGGCTGAGTTATGCGCTTAGATACAGGGATTAATGACATGTTAACTAAACCGGTAAGTGTATTAANATTATTTATGAAAAAAGTACGGAACCCTTCGTGCGCGAGTCCAACTCGCACTTGGCCGGTTTTTGGTTAGTTTGTTTGTACCCTACAGGCTCCGAAACTACTGCACCGATTTGAAAAATTCACTGTTGTTAAGCTAGACTATCTCCGAGTAACATTTTATCCGGGTAGTAGTTTTCACGGGACGCGGGTCAAACCGCGGTAAAACAGCCAGTATTATATAACAAGAATACGTGTACATAAGTCCCTTCACAACAATTTAACCGAACCATTTATGACTCACCCACAAGCAGTACCTGCATAAGTAATTAAGGACATGATCCGTTTGACTGCACTGAACGATGACGTCATAGTGAGCAGCTTTGCAAAAATCAAACCCCAGTAACTAGTCACGCAACATGTATGATTGATCCGCAAGGTCGGGATGTGTATCCAATGCTGTATGATGGCCAGTGACTTTCACTATAAGTCACGATTCAGTAAATCTTTATTAGCTTTGTTTCTGAATTCCTAGTATTTGGATAATTTGATAACAGTGAAAGGAATCCGCGAATAAACGAAACTAATGTTATAATTGATAGTTTTGTATCGCTATTTAATGTCTTATTCGAAATATTGAAATTTAGTTTTCATATTCAATTTTATGTTTAAACAAAAAAATATGTATCGCTAAAAATACTGTATATTTTTGCAAAATGTACACCTATGATATTGAAATTGAGGTAAACAATATTAGTTTCATCAAAAAGCCCAGTGAAAAATACTTTTTGAATTTCGAAATGCCAATCGGTTAATTTACGAAATTGTTGGCACGTCGTAAAATTGCGTTCGGAAAATAGAAACAAACGAATTTCATATTGTTTCTCCTTGTTCGTTTATATTAATTCTCCCTCAAATTGCTTCGCCCAGTGGGAGGAATTGAGAATCTAATTAACTTTCAATCTGAGGCATTAAACTCAAGTTTGTTTTGAAGTGCCGCTTGTCTCTGTGTGTGTATTTTAATTGGTAACATTTCGTCCGCCGATACTGATTGGGGTTTGAATGCGATGGCGTAGATAATTAGAAAACAACAAGGCCAAGGGGAAGAGTAGCAAAAGATGATTTGTCGGAGGGTTCCGACTCGGTTTTGTTTACACCGAATGGTACAATTTGAAATTCTCCAGGAAGTCGAGATGGTGTAATGGAAATATTTACCATTGATTTTAATTAAATATAAGCTCGTTGTTAAATGAAAACACGTCATGGTGCCCTCAAAATTGTTTGCTATTTGATAGTATGTTGAAATTACACTTACTAAGAAGCTTTTCTCATATTTACTAGCTCATACATATTGAGCATTTCAAATGCGAAATGTATCATTAAAAACTTTGAGAAAATGAATCAATTACGAAGGATCATAAACTCACACAGTCGCTCTTAAAAACTTCAGACCGTTGGCAGCAAAAGCTGTAAAACAGTTGAAATTAGATTTGCAGGTACCAGCACACGGATTCAGTTGGTCGTATAGATATAGGTGCACAATTCAATTAGCGACTGTTGTATAGTCAAAATAATCAATTCAAACGGTGGACGTATCTGTTTGATTGAACCGGTACACGTATGTTTGCGATACTAGTTTAGAATTCACTTTGTTTAGGCACACGGTGGATAGAGACTAACTAGGAACCCAGTCTATCGCGAAGTTTGGAACTAAGTTTGGCAAGGTAAAAGTTTTATTTGAATTAAAGCTAATTTCTAAATTCACGTAATGGATAGGCAGATATTTTTTCAAACACTTATAAAAACATACTTAAAAATACATATAGAATAAATCTTTAATGGTTTTCAAATCATGGCTAAATAATTGGGTCCTTGAGTGAAGGTGAAGAGAAGAAAATGTACCTACTCAGAATTTGTTGTAGTAGGTAGCGTGAAACGTAAAATTATATGCGTTATAAAATTTTATGCACCACATAGGAACGATAAATAATTTGATTGGTTTTTCTTATCAGTAGAATATATTCCTTATTCTGAACTGATTAAATTTGTATAGAAAATGCACATACAGTTTATATTTGTGGAGAAAGGCTTTCAATTTAGAGTTTCAAAATGAAAGTGTATTTTACTTTGCAAAGGTGTTGTAATATTAATGAGCTATAAGTTTAATTTAATGGTATAGTATAAACTTTACACCTATAATGGTACTGAACTACTTAATATTTGTTAATGGGACTGTAAATCACTTTATTATATAACATATTCAATTATTCACTCTTTGCAATGTCCAATTTCGCTCAGACTGATTTCGATAAAAACATAGTTACTTAACAATCTAACACAAAATATAAACAAAAGTGAAACAATAAACTCATAATCGATAAAATTTTATTTTAGATGCGTATTCTAGATTTGCAAGCAGTGAAAGGATTTATGCAACTACTTGTGTAACCGCTACCAGGGGCATATGAATTGCGCGGAGATGAACGTTTACATACTTTTTGCACTTGCGATGTAACTTTCTAAACAAACATCCTAGTGATGACTCGTAATAACATAATACGTGCGTTTGAGAATGATGGATTAGCTGCAAAGTTTTGTTCCTCTTTTTTGTGTTCTAACTACAGTTTTTGCTTTTGATAGCACTTAGCTATTGAATCTCGCAAGTGGGGGGCGTGGCTGAGTTATGCGCTTAGATACAGGGATTAATGACATGTTAACTAAACCGGTAAGTGTATTAAAATTGCCTTCATGATTGGCGGTACTTGAATGTATAGGTGCGCTACGATACCGATGTTTTCAAATATATGTTTTCACATTTGTATCGACAGCAGCGCAAATAACATTTTAAACAAATCCCAGATTTCTAGAACACGAGAAAATATATACTTAATTGATTTCATTTCTTCTTTTTCGTTTGCAATAAGTCTGTAAACTTGGTTCGCTTTGCGCTAAACTTTGTTTTCCTTCCAATCTGCTCTATTTGTTACAGTTATCGTGTTGCTAGACGTTTTAGCTTTTATTTTCTCACCCAGTTGGATTTCATATAGTGTACTTCGCAAAAGTTGTTTAGTCTCAGCAAAACTATTGGGAGTACAATTTTATACCAGCGATCTTAAAGTTTTCCGGATGGTTTCTGCTGATTTGATATATTTTGGTAATGTTATTTTATAAAAGTTCTATGAAATTCGATATATTATTTAAATATTTTTTATGCTTGAAAGCCTTTCGTCTCATTATACCGTACCCAATACGCTTGTCGTTCATCAATTTTATCAGGAAACAATGAAACAAAAAACAAGCGATCCAGATTTTTATCGTCATTTTAGTTGAGTCATTACGAAACGAGTGCATGAATGACGTTTCTTGGGTGAATCCGAATCGTGGGTAAACTTATTTAGATAGAATCTAGTTCTCACGCTCTGCATATCGCGACATCCTGCTCAAGATAGCAAACTTGGTAAAAACTAATGAATAAAAGTGAATTGCGAAGCGAATAATTTCGTACATGCGAACAATCACTGTGCAAATCATATAATTGAATGCTTTCACCTGAACTAACACGTTTTGTGACGAGAAAATTCGGTGAGACGCCTATTAAAGTGATAATCGATTTGAGAATAACAATATCGATAATTGTGCTGCGTGCAAGTAATATTTATCTAACAGTCTCTTACGATTCATTGATTCTTCATCTCCACTTAAATCTGATTCGATTCTACTAAATATTCCAGAACAGAAACCAATCAGTTCAGTCTGAGAACTAGCCTCTAGTAAAAATAGAAAACCTATGAATAGAATATCTCCGTGCATTGTGTTTTAGCACGTTTTCAGACGGCGCTCTCGACATTTTGTGGCTAAGTCTGTCTACCGAAATAGGCTTGACGACTTTATTTGTGTTCGTTTGCTGTTCAACTATTATTTCTCGATTAGAGGAATTTAAGCACAGATTGGTTTATGCATCTGCTTTTGTTTTTAGAACTTTATATTTTTCTTTTCTTTCTTAGTGCCTTGTTGGTGTAGTATAAAACTACGCTAAGCTAAGCTTCGGGTCTTGGGTATCTGCGGGTTGGTCGAAAGAGTTACCGCGGCCCTGGCACACAAAGGGCTCCCGAAGGAACACGGTGGGTTTTAGTCAGTAAAAGTCTGATACTCCCTTCCGCTGTCACCCAGCGGGAGGGGTCATACTGATGATTTCCCATCGATATATATAAAAAAAAAGTGTCTTGGGTATGATTTCTGGGTCAGACAAATTGTTTGTAGATTGGTATGATAAGTATAAGTTTTCTTCGTTACCTACTTAGGTTTAACGATGGTGCCGAAATGCCAAAGAGGTAATGTGGTGTGATAAAGTATTACATGTTCACAGTGTAACCTCTAAGTCACTCATTACACAATTTTTCTTACCGTCAAGTTTGTCTTCTTGCAAACGTTGTTGTAAGTAGGTTTTGTAGGTGTTATTTGCTTGTGACGCTTTTAACTACTAAGCAGCAGTAATTACTGTGTTTGAGAATGTTTTCGCTGCAAAATGTCTTGCGACATTTTTGTGTTCAGACTTCGTAAGATTTGCTCATACACGTTGCAGAAGAAGCTTAAGTAGATATAGTCAGTTAAAATCGATTGTCCCGACAAGTCTTACTTTCTCAATAATCTCTAATGATGCTTCGGCCAAATATCAATCAATCACACAATCACAGTCATCGTAAAGACCCATATCAGTCCGCCTCACTAATAATTTGAATTCATAGACATACTTTGACAAATGACTTTTTTGCATCACTTCAAAGGTCATTACTTTCCGATGTCATCTTTATGTTATGGGTTCATGGGTTAAAGGTCACGTTTGTGTGAAAGCTAAGCTAGGAAATTATAGCTTTTCTTAAATCTGCCCCACGACACCAACTCTTTGGAAATATGCATCTAGCTTCTAACCTTTTACTTGCAATAAAAAATAATAAATGACTTTGACTTTAATACCTTCGTTCACTAGTATCAAGAAGAAGGTTAGGAGATAACCATTGCCATACCAATGGTTATCTCCTAACCTTCTTCAATGCATTTAAGAGTTGTTTTGTTTTTAGATTATTATCGCTTTGTTATATCATGTTTGTGTTCCTGGCATCTAGACAATGTGTCCTGTATTAGCATTATCTATTTTCGCATGACACGATGTGATGCTCCGTGCGGAATTTCCGATCGACTGGCTCTGATTGGCTTACATTGAAGACATGCCATAATATTAATATTTTAGCTTAGCTTGATGTGGAATGTCGCCTTAAAGATCGTATCATGCTGACCCGGATGCGAAGGTAACGTCATCTGCAGATTTATGAATCATTGGAGACATATGCATCGAGGTATTACGCTGTGTGAATGTGATGTAAGTTTACGCAATGCTATTTTATTGTTGGTAACATTGATTTCCTTAATGGTTTTTGCTTTTGACAATGCGTTATGTACCTATTACTTTTGCAGTTTCGCAGATGAGTATACCAGTTTGACGTATAATGATGACGTTAAGCATACCAGTTTCTCTAGAAACAAATCTGTTTTTGGAGGATAAGCAAAAGAACTATGCTATGATATTTATCTTTCACCAGATAAATACGTCAGTTAAATCACAGCTTTCCTAAATTCCTAAACGTTCGCATCTACCGGTAAACCTGTAATACGTCACCGGCAAATTGATCTTGACTAACAATTTACGGGATTTGTTCCGCTGCAGTATCGTGCACGTCTTGCTCGAAGTGCATGTAATGAAATATGACTGTCGCATCCGGCCTTAGTGCTTACACCCAACGGTTTATAGGGATTATAGCCTTGCCTTGCATTACCTCCCGTGAAAGTACTACTTAAAGTCACGTTTCCATTAAGTCCCGATATTAAGAGTGTGTTCCCACTGTGCTCTAACGATAATTATTATTTATCGTTTGAAGTAGTTCTCGTTATGACATGACGTGTCATTGTCATAGATGTGTCTTCATTATAAGAAGGTATCAACNGCGGGAGGGGTCATACTGATGATTTCCCATCGATATATATAAAAAAAAAGTGTCTTGGGTATGATTTCTGGGTCAGACAAATTGTTTGTAGATTGGTATGATAAGTATAAGTTTTCTTCGTTACCTACTTAGGTTTAACGATGGTGCCGAAATGCCAAAGAGGTAATGTGGTGTGATAAAGTATTACATGTTCACAGTGTAACCTCTAAGTCACTCATTACACAATTTTTCTTACCGTCAAGTTTGTCTTCTTGCAAACGTTGTTGTAAGTAGGTTTTGTAGGTGTTATTTGCTTGTGACGCTTTTAACTACTAAGCAGCAGTAATTACTGTGTTTGAGAATGTTTTCGCTGCAAAATGTCTTGCGACATTTTTGTGTTCAGACTTCGTAAGATTTGCTCATACACGTTGCAGAAGAAGCTTAAGTAGATATAGTCAGTTAAAATCGATTGTCCCGACAAGTCTTACTTTCTCAATAATCTCTAATGATGCTTCGGCCAAATATCAATCAATCACACAATCACAGTCATCGTAAAGACCCATATCAGTCCGCCTCACTAATAATTTGAATTCATAGACATACTTTGACAAATGACTTTTTTGCATCACTTCAAAGGTCATTACTTTCCGATGTCATCTTTATGTTATGGGTTCATGGGTTAAAGGTCACGTTTGTGTGAAAGCTAAGCTAGGAAATTATAGCTTTTCTTAAATCTGCCCCACGACACCAACTCTTTGGAAATATGCATCTAGCTTCTAACCTTTTACTTGCAATAAAAAATAATAAATGACTTTGACTTTAATACCTTCGTTCACTAGTATCAAGAAGAAGGTTAGGAGATAACCATTGCCATACCAATGGTTATCTCCTAACCTTCTTCAATGCATTTAAGAGTTGTTTTGTTTTTAGATTATTATCGCTTTGTTATATCATGTTTGTGTTCCTGGCATCTAGACAATGTGTCCTGTATTAGCATTATCTATTTTCGCATGACACGATGTGATGCTCCGTGCGGAATTTCCGATCGACTGGCTCTGATTGGCTTACATTGAAGACATGCCATAATATTAATATTTTAGCTTAGCTTGATGTGGAATGTCGCCTTAAAGATCGTATCATGCTGACCCGGATGCGAAGGTAACGTCATCTGCAGATTTATGAATCATTGGAGACATATGCATCGAGGTATTACGCTGTGTGAATGTGATGTAAGTTTACGCAATGCTATTTTATTGTTGGTAACATTGATTTCCTTAATGGTTTTTGCTTTTGACAATGCGTTATGTACCTATTACTTTTGCAGTTTCGCAGATGAGTATACCAGTTTGACGTATAATGATGACGTTAAGCATACCAGTTTCTCTAGAAACAAATCTGTTTTTGGAGGATAAGCAAAAGAACTATGCTATGATATTTATCTTTCACCAGATAAATACGTCAGTTAAATCACAGCTTTCCTAAATTCCTAAACGTTCGCATCTACCGGTAAACCTGTAATACGTCACCGGCAAATTGATCTTGACTAACAATTTACGGGATTTGTTCCGCTGCAGTATCGTGCACGTCTTGCTCGAAGTGCATGTAATGAAATATGACTGTCGCATCCGGCCTTAGTGCTTACACCCAACGGTTTATAGGGATTATAGCCTTGCCTTGCATTACCTCCCGTGAAAGTACTACTTAAAGTCACGTTTCCATTAAGTCCCGATATTAAGAGTGTGTTCCCACTGTGCTCTAACGATAATTATTATTTATCGTTTGAAGTAGTTCTCGTTATGACATGACGTGTCATTGTCATAGATGTGTCTTCATTATAAGAAGGTATCAACAAACAATGATGAACAAGTATTAGCTATTTGAAAAAGCATCAGCTAAGTAGCTTCAAGTTTGCCTTGTAATATAAATAAATATTTATGATCTTTATTTTAAACTCCATTACCATCTGCAGCACGATAAAGTTGAAACTCACCCTTAGTTAAAACCAGTCTGCAGCATTGATATGGCTGCGGCTTTATCCGTAGGAAAAATAGTCGAAGTAATACTAGTTTATTTCTGCATAGGTCCTGCATACAATTTGCATTCCAGTTGTGGACTTGTTCACGCTTGGTGTATTTTAAGAACAGTCGTTATTTTTCTGCTAAGGATAGCTTTATTATGCTTAACATCTGTGGGGTTAGTTGATCTTTGTGCAAATGCTACAAAGCTGCGAATTGTGTTTAGTGGAAGTGAAATTTCAATGATAATTTTGTTTTGTTTTGATTGGATAGCCAAATATATTTTGTGTGAACCAAAAAAAAATATAAAAAAAAAACCGTAGTCTAGATCAAAATGTAGATTTTATGAGAATCGTTGGCAATGATAACTAATCTAAATGAAACATGAATAATAATAAAAAGCTTTAGTAAGATTCGGGTCGTGTTTAATATGAAAATAACATACAAAACGAATAAACAAATATCAAATATAAATCAAGGCTGTTAAACACTCATCAAGATGTTACTTAATTAGTTTTTAATGTCAGATCTGAAACTGCCAAGGCTCTTTAGCGTGTTAACGTTAATGAAAGATCAATATCAAATTATGAAGCGTTTAGTTTCAAACAAGATGACGAGTCATATCACATTCAGATCACGATATTTTTATTGAATTAAAATAAACGACTGTAACTAAATGCTTTTAACGTAAAAGGTATGGCTCGTATATCCGTGATGTGACTTGCTAAAGGGAACTGCGGTGGGGAATAGAAGGGAGGTGGAAGAGGGGGGGTTGTAAAGGTCAGTTGCTTGCTTCATCGGCATGGCCCGATGCTACCCGATCATCGTGTACCATAAATGCGGCGACCTCTATCGTATTATTAAATTGTTCGGCGTTGCGACAGGCCGTGTTAGTAGCCCCGATACCGGCAGTTGTGGATATCGATGATCTTTTTGTTCACCTCTGTAATTCACTGCGTGTAAATAATGACCGGTTCAACTGGTACCACTTCGTCGGGAACGTTGGAAATATCAGACTGAATTGAGCAATGTTTAAAAATAATAAAGCGGTTGTTTTACATTTAAAACGAGAATTCTCGAGACCTCTCATTAGTAAGCTGATGGCCAGTTTCTTTATTCATGATGCCATCTAAACAGTCTTTGATATGCAGGATAAACACAAATATGAAAAGCATTTTTGATGAAGATGTTTTTAACGAAGTTGTGAACAAAATGCATGATTTTCCTGTTGGTTGGCTTGTTAAAATGAGTACTCGCCAAGCTCTTAATTCTTTGGCATGTCTTCAATTACGAATGAGGGGTACAATCGAATGGTGGAATCACAAACGGTACACCTTTTAAAGAAGATTGCTAACAATGTATGAATAAGCAACCTTTGACCTGCCTCGATCGGCGCTGTACCGCTCCACTCTCCGTCAAGTACCGTAAGGTTCCCCTATTTGGATTCAACGTTCCCGATTCTCTCATTGAAATTCCAATCCTATCCTAAAGAATTAAGGCGTATTTTTGATGAGCCATTGCTAATGACTAGTGGATTATCACAAATTGTTTATAAACCGATTAAGTATATTTCTATGCGTCTATAACTGTTCTGTGTTGGTTATTGTGTTAATAAAATGCTTTCTCATGGCTCTTTTAAGGCTTAAGCAATTTTGTTAAGTGTTTTATTTTATGATGCAGTATAATTTTACTTGTGTAAATATTCCCTTGGTAGTAATGAAAATTACCATGAATGATAGAATGCAAGCATGAGTTTTGCTTATGATCGTTATTAAGAATTAAATTATAAAGAACAATGACGGCCTAATATACTGGTAGTTCTCCATTTGGTCTCATTTCAGCCCATAATGATGTCTCGTGTGAAATAACACAAGCAAACGATGATAGACCATGGGTTTTCATAATGATATTCATTATGTCATTCGCTGCGATGTCACATTGTTGCGTATCCATGCATTTATGTTGTATAAGGTTGGTTTCAAAGCCAAGCGCCATCGCAGAGTGTTTCAAAATAGTGTGAACTTAAATGTCAAACACGTGACTGTGAAACGCATCGACAGTATGTTAACACAAGATGGTATGCGCCAAAATCCGACGAAGAGAAGATGACCTAAATAAAAACATCAATTTCGGTAAACGAAACTTTGCGTTTATTTTTTTGTATAAAAACATTACGGAGGCTCACTCATTAATTTTATTTATTTACACACAAACAAAGGAATGTTAGACCGAAAACTCCAAAAAGTTTTACATAATAAAGAAACAGGCTAAAAGTGGATGTTCATTTATTATGAGCATAATAACTTGCGCACCTTTATAAGACTGGGATGATCGTATCTTGTGGGTTTTCGTACTTATCAAGAATGAATAGGCTTTGACGTATAAGCCTATATCCTTAGTGTTTGTTTGTGTGCGATGGCACAATGGAGGCTCATTGCGTATTCTGATTGCACGTTCAACATCTTGTTAATAGCCCCACGCTTAGTGTGTAAGCTGGGAGCCAATGGGTGGCTTAGTACCGATGAGTTGGATGGTTATAACCGTTCGATATTGAAGTTTATTATACTCTTGAACACAGGTTCTTATTATAATATTTTCTGGGGATACACGTTTTGCTTTTAGTGAATGGCTGCCTTCAAACACATGTTTACATTTGAATTAGTTGTACCTCGCTCTGTGGTTTCTATAAACAGTTGTCGATATCAATCATGGATTTTATATCATTGTAATCATTTAATAGGCTGCAATTTAATTTGTAATGCTTTCCTTTACTTGTACAACAATAATTACGAAATCATGTTCATAAACTGAAATAACATCACTTTAATACAGCACAATAACTCTTACTTTCATCACATTTTGGTCAAACAGTACATCTAATCTACGCATAATGAGTCACTTGTAACGCCACATTAATTTCATTCAAGAGCACCTTTCACGGCTATCACAGTATGTAGAAATTGCGTTAAATTGCTCCAACATCGTGAAATTGATGCAATCTGCATACGACAGGGAGGAAACTGTGATGTAACAATAGATCAACGCAAAACATCTTCAAGTTAAGCTAAATAACTTTGTGTAGTAATGAAAAAAATGCTCCCTAATTATGACTTTGAAAGAAGTATGATGTGACTAATTTACAATGGTCAGTACTAATAAAATCACCGATAACCGAGTCGCATAACGTGTAGATACTAAGAATTAATTTTATACAACATTTAGTGCCTCTTTAAAAAAACCACAGGAAAATTTTGTGGAAGTTTTCAATATTAAACACTTTTTCAGTATTGTAAAATTTGTGATTTACTTTTTGAAATGGGCTGAAAAGAAAATATATTTTTTAGAGTAATGGACAGGAACGCAAGCCAGGATCAGTTCCTGGCTTGCGTTCCTGGCATTAAAATGGCTGAATAAAGTGTAGAAAATATAGCTTTTAGAGAAAAGGCATTTTAGAAGTTCAATAAGTTAAGGGTTCATTTTATGATGTGTCTCAAGTAACTACTTTATTTCGACATCGAATTGTGTCTGACAAAGTACCAATAAAGACCTTTTTTGCTGCGTATCACAAGATAATTTAGAAGATTTTCTCTTTTATGTCATTATCAAGAATGAATAGGCTTTGACGTATAAGCCTATATCCTTAGTGTTTGTTTGTGTGCGATGGCACAATGGAGGCTCATTGCGTATTCTGATTGCACGTTCAACATCTTGTTAATAGCCCCACGCTTAGTGTGTAAGCTGGGAGCCAATGGGTGGCTTAGTACCGATGAGTTGGATGGTTATAACCGTTCGATATTGAAGTTTATTACACTCTTGAACATAGGTTCTTATTATAATATTTTCTGGGGATACAAGTTTTGCTTCTAGTGAATGGCTGCCTTTAAACACATGTTTACATTTGAATTAATTTTATCTCGTTTTGTGCTTCGTATAAAGTTACTGTCGATATCAATCATAGATTGTATCACTTCATCATTAAAATGGCTGAATAAAGTGTAGAAAATATAGCTTTTAGAGAAAAGGCATTTTAGAAGTTCAATAAGTTAAGGGTTCATTTTATGATGTGTCTCAAGTAACTACTTTATTTCGACATCGAATTGTGTCTGACAAAGTACCAATAAAGACCTTTTTTGCTGCGTATCACAAGATAATTTAGAAGATTTTCTCTTTTATGTCATTATCAAATCCGTGTTTCAGCTGAATCAGCTTCATTCCCCCTTAGAAGGCGAAACATCTTTTGTAACTTCTTTTGAATAAAAGGATTTTGTCAGACCTATTTACTTGTTCTGATGAGTTCACAGAACATTGATTGGACGATGAACAATAGATAATTCTCTTCCAATATTTTCAAAAGGAACAAATTTTAAAACTAATTTCCACCTGCGGTTTTATCCGCTTCCCGTAGTAACTTATTCCACATTTATTAGTGTATAAAAATGGTAGCTATATTAATGCTACGTTTCATCAAAAACATAAATAAGTCAACTTTAAAATTCCAGTAGGTTACACTATCGTTTGAAACATTTGTAAAAGACATTGTAACAAAGCAAGCCACAAACTTAGACGACATTCAAGATTTAAACTACATAGCAGAATGGTTAGTACATAAAGTTTTTATCTCAAATAATATCAAAGGCCTTTTGAGTTGCAGTGCAGTCGGAGATTGCAAGAAAATCCTTTAGGTTGTAGCCCAGTTTGATTGTGTCTCATGAAATAAAAGAACAAGAGAAAGTCGAGGAGTTTCAAAGTTCAACCGGGGAACGTTATGAAACTTCCCCAAGTGCACCGACAGAATTCGAATTAATTTAACAAACGGAAACTGCTCAAATTTAAAGAAATCGGAAATAATTTTCGGCAGGCTCACACTTTGTGAATTTGATATATTTTTTATGAAAAATTAAGAAATAAGGGTTCATGGTTAGTTTCTACGATTACATTTAAATATTTAAAACTTCCTGTTCCTCGCGGTCGCACTGCGGGAAACAGTTTTTTGCGTCCCAGCAACTAATTCCCGAACCCGGATAAAAAATTGCCAATGTCCTTTTCCAGGCTGTATCTAGACTACGTGTTTGTGTACCAATTTCATTTAGACTGCTCCAGTAACTTTGGCATGACAGCACGACAGACAGACAAAGTTACTGTCGTATTCTAATAGTAGTAAGGATAAAATTGTGGGCCTCCGGAGGCACGTGTTTTTATGAAGTCTTTGAATGTTAGTACAAATAATTTCCATTTATCGGAATCTTATTTTCGCAGCTCAAAGATAAGGACTTGAGTGATTCCGAATCTCTCGAGATTTTCAATTTAGAATTGATCGTAGAAAGTATAAGGAAAAGAAGATTGATATTTGGGATTTTTCCCCTAGCCTATTCGCTTCGGAGGCCGCACAAGTGAGTGATCGCTCGACTCTGTCCCGACCTAATGATACCCGGGGCTTATCGGCTCGCCTGTCGCGCGTCATTTTTACGGATTCAGCCGGATTTATGTAAATTTGTTTTGTCAGCGACCCACCTTGTTACAGCCGTAGCGAATCGCACCAATACCGACAATATTGATACTTTTGTCAGCTTCGAGCGTTTTTGTTGCTTTTTTGTTTAAACACTTTTTTATGGCGATATTCTTTCCAAATTTTGTCATGACAGTTTTTCCATTTCATAACATAAATTTCGTAAGCACATAATCGCCGTTGTCAAACACTTACGCATACGTCCATAACATTTTACCATTAGACACCGGTTCAACACGAAGCCCCTATTAATATTCATCGGAGTAGCTATGTTACTGGATCGAGTTGCCTCGTACTTGTCAATGTAATTAAGGCGTTTCACACACGACGCACAATACGTAGGCAGGCTGCTCACGTTATAATTATGAAGATTTGCACTATTCAAAACGGGAACGCATCTCTGACAATGAAGGCTTCATATTCAATGTGTGTGATTGGATCTGACAGGTTGTAGGAGAATACCGTATTATTAGTCGCTACGCATCGCTTGCAATCACACCTGACGCGGCTCCATTACACATTATGCCGTATTATATTATAATATTCGGTGTGTCGGTGTGGTGAGTTCTTCGACCTTCTCAAGTAGCGGTAAATTAATTCTTAACCTTTTTTATCTGCTCTGTGTATTCGATAGAATTTTTTGTTTTAGTGGGTGTCGAGGAATGCATTGGAATTGAATAATTATTTGTTTTGTATAAATAAAAGTGATCATTCTTATGCAGTTTAGTGCCTAGCTAATTATTTCATTTCAGATCTGAAAATTCATCATCGGTAAAGACAGCCCTATCTTACAACATTTAATATCAAATAAAGGGACCCATAATGTATTAGCATTGTATTATTTAAAGATGAACCGATAGATACTATCGCGTATTCACTCAGCCTTTGACGTCACTATCCAATAATTCCGAACATTATCCTCTATGAGTTCCCCTGGGGACTAAGACATCAGATAAGGCATCATAGTATTGATTTCAATGTGATTGATGTGTGCCAAGCTCAGACGGACTCGGTAATCTGATCCGATTGGCTGTGTGTGTTACCGAACTGTCACGATTGCACGGCTAATCCAATTGATTGCATTATCATTCATATACGGTACGTGGTACCAGGATAACATGCTACCTCGCGTACTGCGGGCTACAAGGAATCGAGAAATTCAATGTTCTTATTGAGCTATTATATGACGATTACACAGGCCTGCAAAATGAGAGTCATAACTTCCTCTCTGGAATTTGATAGCTGATTCTAGGGTATTTTGGTGCGCTGATTACGAATATGAACTTAGTTTTTCTCTATCACCTCCAGATTTTTCACAAAAGGCACAGATAGAAAATAGCAAAAAAACAGAAGATTTCACATAAAAATATATATTTAAAACAGAACATAATTATTTTTGACTTAAAAAACTACTGAAATATAATAACAACTTAACACTAGTCTAAATAACATTTAAATTTCATTTGTGGAACCTGGTCATTTTCTCCTGGAAGCTTCGGTTGTGCGATTTTCGCTTAAATTTCCGGTTTGGATCGTCGCGCTTCAATAACCAACAATAGTCCGCCATCATGTTGATATTCCATCTTCCTTGATACTGGATTTCAAGCTCTTCCAAATCTTGGTGAAATTTTTCGCCTTGTTCTTCGCTAACGGCTCCTAGATTTTCTGGGAAGTAATCAATATGAGAATTTAAGAAATGAAGTTTAATGCTCATATTACAACCCATTACACCCAAATTGGAGATAATTTTGGCCACTATTTTTTTATAGTCGGAGCTTTTATTGTTTCCCAAAAATTTTGTCACCACTTCCTTAAATGACTGCCATGCTTGCAACTCGATATCATTAAGTTTTTCATCAAACTTTTCATACGACATTTTGAGGTGCCCAAGTTTTGTCTTGGTTACTTAAAAAGAATCCAAAATAACTTTTATAAATATTTTTTACAA
>NWSH02000525.1:9415329-9443425 GCA_002382865.2 Heliothis virescens | reverse complement strand
TTTCGCCTTGTTCTTCGCTAACGGCTCCTAGATTTTCTGGGAAGTAATCAATATGAGAATTTAAGAAATGAAGTTTAATGCTCATATTACAACCCATTACACCCAAATTGGAGATAATTTTGGCCACTATTTTTTTATAGTCGGAGCTTTTATTGTTTCCCAAAAATTTTGTCACCACTTCCTTAAATGACTGCCATGCTTGCAACTCGATATCATTAAGTTTTTCATCAAACTTTTCATACGACATTTTGAGGTGCCCAAGTTTTGTCTTGGTTACTTAAAAAGAATCCAAAATAACTTTTATAAATATTTTTTACAAAGTCTGTAATACTGTTTCGTCGTTTTATCACCATAAATTTGCCGCAAATATAACAGAAACAATTAGGAGAGTTTAAACAACTTCGCGATGCCATTTTAAAGTTTATGTTGCAAAATGCGCACTTCAACTGTTAAATTTCTAAATCAGTGCGGGAACTTATACAAAAATCCTTTGGTTTATCTTAATTACACCCTTTTCTAATAATATTCACAACAATTTGTTAATATTACCAAATAATTATGTAATAATGAGCTCAGTACTAAATTAAGCCAAAATGACCCGTTTTTGACATGTTTAATGCGAATTACTAATACTTATTATGTAGTAATTAACAAATTACTAATCGGCGTTAATTTCTATGTTCCCTTACACTGATTATATGAAATAAAAATTGAGCTGAAGTAAATTAATAATGTTTTAGACATTTCAAAAGGTAGGCGCTCAAACATTTTAAAGCAAAATCTTAAATATTCCATATCAAAAAATCCTGACGTGATGGATTTTTTTTATAATTTTTCTCGTAATCAGCACATCAGAAACTATAAAAAACGTTACTCAGATTTCAAAGAGGAAAACCATCGCAGGCCTGTGTTATCGTTCACAAATACTTCAAAATTATGTATGATATTATGCAAGTTAATTTGCTAAAATAATAATTTTGTGCCTATTATACAGTTCATTATCACGTTTTACAATAGGTTGTTAGTAAATCCTGCTAGAGTTTAAACCAAAAACAACGCTTTTCATTGTTGCGCCAAAAATGGATATTAACTACACCTAATAAAGTGCACAATTTACATGCAACGTACAAAATGAGCTAAGAGCTGAAAACATGATAACCAAACTGGAGCAACCAAGTACCAGGGCATCATATTCTGCAGTAGGTTTTTTTGCCTCTATTACAAAACAAGCGTTAAGTTTGCCCGATTGTAATTCGACCGGCGCGTTATCGTGGCTAGTGGGCGTAAATAGATAGATAAACGTGTCCCCGCTACGGTTTGTTAAACAAATCTACGGCGTTTTTTTAATTTTGTTTGAGCACTCGCTTCACGGCCATGCTTTTCTGACTCCGGACGTCTTTTGTTTCCTTTGGAAGAAAGTGAGTTTACAAGCGTCTTCAGACTAAGGGCCTCGTTTAAATAAGTGGTCGCTTTTAAAGCTGCAGGATTAAGAAATTACATTAATTGTTTTTTTTTTTTGCTTACCTATTTTTTGCTTATGATTTTAGAAAGGGCGTTTACTAATTACGACGGTTTCAGTTTGTTTATCTGTATGATCTGCTTCTTTTCAAAAGTTGTTACCTTCGAATTTATCTACTAATGAAATTCTTTTTTGTTCACAGGTAAACATCACTCCTGTATTCAGAAAACTGCAGGAAACTAAAGTGCTTCTAGATCAGTTCTCAGTAATGCTGGATAGACATTACAAGATTTGCATACGAACTTTGACGTAAGACTTGAGAATTACGGAGCTTGGAAACTTTCCAGAATATACTACGAAATCGTTAGTAGGTACTTTGTACCGTACTTCTCGATTTTCAATTGACGAATGATTCTCTGAATTGTAGCAAATCGATTAATGAATCGTTACTGCTGTGGGAACATCGCATAACTTTCTCACACACCTGGCTGTTTCAAATTATTGTAACTGATGGATACGTCAATATTTTACAGTAGGAAATTAATTCCCAATTAATCATCATCAGATAGCGATTTTAAACAGATTTAATATTCAAATTCTAGTATTTTAGTCCAAAGGCTCGTGAAGTTTATTGTTGAACACAAAATCTAGATCTAATTTTATAGGTCTCACCCTTTCCCAACCTAAATAATTCTAAGCGTTAATTCTATCAAATATTCCGAACAATCCTCTGCTACTAATTTGTTGACCAAAATCGAGTTCTCAACTCAGAAACAGCGAAATGCTATTCAGGGTCTCAATTAATTGGGACGCCCAGAATGATTCGAATAATTGGCACTATTGTTCTGATTCGCACCAACAATTTGCAGCGTTTGAATTCCATTTGATTTGCTTAGAGCCGACCGAAATTAAATCATCTTATATTTTAACACTTTTTAAGTGGAATATAGGAATGACATGGTTTAGGTATCTAGCAGTTCAAAAATATTTTACTTATCTGGAAAAAAGTAGCCTATTTCTTCTCAGGCTATAAACTATAAATTTGTGTACCAAATGTCATTGAAATCGGTTACAAACAGAGTTACTTTCGCAATTATTATATTAGTAAGAATATACCTAAATCGTACAGTCACGACCGATGGATAAAGTTAAGTGATGCATGAGATTTCAGCAATGACCTCTCCGCTGTGTAAATCCGTTTTAAACAAACAATAATGGCTTATAAAACAGAATAAAGTCTTAATTAGCGTGAAATTAGAGCGAGTTTAATCAGTCGTTATTTTTAGATTTGCCTTGGGGATTGATAACGATTTGGATACATTGAACTGTGAATAATTTATTCTTCTTTTGGACCCTCTCGAGATTATAGGAATATTTAATGTTAATAATTTTGATACTTCGTAACTGTAAGGGGAATTGGAAGCTACTCAATAGTTGATCAATCAAAGCCTAATATGCAATTGGTTGTGTATGATGATTTATCGAAGAACAGTTTATGGGTCGTTTGACGCGGATCCGATATCCGTCGGACGCACGTTAAAAGATTTACGAGGCACCAAGTTTCGGGGGTCGTTAATTTTACTGACGTCTCGATTATCTTAACAAGTTGTCGTGTTTGAGATAATTTCTTGTATCGGGGGTGTAAAAAGCCGTAAGCACTTTTTAGGCTGTTTGACGGCGCGTTTTCAATCTTTTTACGACTTTTCTGTGAATTAAATGAGTTTATTAAATTCTATTGTAAGATTATCTGGGTGTGTGAACTTTTTACAAGACAATAATTGTTATTATACCTACTCGCTGTAGTTTATGAAAGTATCCAATAATAATGGCGATGCCTCGGTGAGATTTTGAAAGCAAACGCTGTTCTGCCTTTCCCAGGCCCCAATTGGATGGGCATAGGTAGGGCACTAGGCCACACTCACCCACTGCCCCAGGGTCAACAGTAACTTCCAACATGTTATGCCACTATTATCTACTTCATATTCCAGTCACGAAGCTGAAACACTTATTTCTAAAGGCATTTCGCGTGCGACAACCTTTTTACGACTGGCCCTAAATAATGTCAAAAATAGTTCCCCAGCTCTAGGCGACAGAATTTATTGGCCTGTTTTTCCATACTTTTACATTATTCGATATTTATTATTGCGAAATTTTCCGAGCTACGTAATTGCGTACTAAAATTGTTTTGGCAACAACCTGCCTATTCCGTATAAAAGTTTCAATTAAATAATGTTTCGAAAGTTGAATAAAATGTTTTTCATTGGATTTGTGAGGTTACATCAATAACAACAATCTACTTTTCTAGCTATAAATAACTTGAGCTTCAGTTGAAATGGTGGGAGCTTTACAGGGAGATTAGTTCCTTGCCTCAAAGACGTTGCCACATTTTTCTGGAACGTCAGTCTCTGAAAAAATAATATGATATATATATAAAAATAGCTTCTTGAAAAGCCTGATGTCCAAGGACCATAAAATGTACGTACATTTATCTATGAGAAATGGTGAGAGGACTACAAGCAGACCACTCTGTATCTACATGCGTGATACAACAAAATTACTGCTTCGCAGTCTCGACCTAAAATCCCGCTAAATTATGACCTAAGTCTCACTACATTTAAATAAGATCTGTCAGTTTATCGTTAACCTGTTGAATTGTATTTATAGGTTCTCAGTTATCTCACGATCAAAGATTATTGCGTTATCCTAACGTAACATGTATTCCTTTAAGATTATCTCAACAGGCCCGAGGCTATTACGGATAATCCGCTAGGACTTTCCATTAAGGAGCGATCCTTTATAAAATATTTAGTACCTATACTTCCTCAAGAATGTTTTATTTTGCAAAAATGAGAAAATATTACTTACTCTTTTATGGCCTGAGAGGTTCTGTCAAAGCGAGGGTAAGTTTCGTGAAATATAAGGAAAATTTATGGCACCATAAGACAATAAAGACAGGCGGAACTGAGATATTTATCACGTTGATTATATCTGAAATCGTCGTCGCCATAATACACCGATACATTAGGGACAATAAATTGGCGTAGTCGCAGCGATCCTGGAGTTTCCCTCCAGGCGCTTGGCGATCGACCAATGCACTGCCGAACTGCTGCATATGGCATAATAATGCCATTTGGTAAGGAAAACGCCATTTGGCATTATCGATATGTGCCGATTGGCCAGCCAAGTGGTACACATAGTAACTATATGCTGTAATGCATACAATATGGGCTATAAGTAATTACCTGTCGTGAACAAACACATTACACTCGGATTCAGCGGTTTAGAAAATAATCGTTTGTGTTGGAGTCCTTTTGTGTGTTTGCTGTGATGTCAAATATAATGTATCCGGGAATATGCAGCGATACGGACGGAGAATGTTACATTTACATTGATTAGCTTCCTTTATGCGGGCGGTGTTTGTTTACATAGAAAGATGATTACGGACAAAGCAAAGATAGGTTAGTATTAATAAATGACTAGGCTGCCATTTTGTTCCTTGACACAAGTATAAACTAATTACCTTTTTTTAAGATCATAAAGTGTTCAGGTAGTTGAATTAAGTAAATAATTGAGTAAACTCCACGTATGTTAATAGTTTGAATATGTACGCGTAATAATTTAGAAACATCGTAAAATTAGCGCTCAATATTTTCTCCTGTTATCCAACAATTTCTACGTACGTACATTCATATAATAGAAATGTTATTTAAGTCGCAAATGTACTTAATTTGCATCTAAACTTCTAACCATTTGTCATAGCGCATAGAGGAATGTGTACAATTTCATATGAAACGGTTTATTTTAGCATTCGTTTGAAACATTCGTTGTTACATAAAGACAGGTGAATGTATGCTTTGTAGATGTTAATTTGAAGCTATTTTATACTGAAATCAACTGACTTAGTTAAACTATCAACAAATCCCATTAGGTAACGTATTTTCCTCACTGTATCTCGCTACTGCAACCTGTGCTATCATTATAGTCATAGAACAAAGAGTATTTATTTGTTGATCTGTTATACTGCGGTAAAATTACTAACCCGATTTAGATGACAGCGATAACTTGAACCTTAGCCTTGAGTCCGAGCTATGTACAGATTACAGCAGGTCAACGTATACAAATCTGTCAAATTTTACCAATCAAATATCAATCTTCCAATATTGTGATAAGGTTGAAAATCTATCGCAGAAATTTGTCAGATTGTGGTAGCTTGATGTGCTGACGTCTGTAGGTATAATAAATACGTTTCTGTATTTCACATTTAAGTGCATGAAGTAGTTCACACAGGGTGTAATCGGGGTAAACGACATTTTTTCCAAGTATCCCAACGAAGGTTTTATGTAGACACCTAAAAGTCTAATAGATAATAAAAATATATAAAACATATTAATCCATTCTTCAGTAATATAATTGAAAGACAAGCCGCAGATACAGACCGGTTTCTGCTTGTTTAAAAGAAGATTAATATTAATAGCCAATTACAATCGTCCGGAGCGAATACCTTCGTCCGTTTATAGCCCTATAATTACATTCTTTATTTATGCCTTATTGAGAACCTTTTATATTTTATTGCAAATAAAATGTGATGTGACCCGTACACTCATCCCCTTCATATTATAAATTTATACGATATCTTTTTTGCAGTAGGTAAGTGAATTTATTTTATCGCCAAAAACGACTGGATGAAACTATTAAGACAAACGTAACCCTGCTTTTATCTCTAGTTTATATATTTTCTTATGAAGATGAAAGCTAAGAATAAAATTATGCCATGCAATTAAACTTATTTTATCATGTGCCGATACGGGAGACAACGAAGTCTGAAGGTACATATTTGATAAAATGTCGAAGTGGCTAATACAGTCAGTATTCCCGTTTATGACTGTGCATTAAAGGCTTTCGATATTTTACGACCTCGCATCATCGTGTCGTAAGGGAATAAGGCGGTTTAACTTTATAGCCTGTTTTAGAGATCCGGTATTGCATCGATGACATGATATTATATCGTTAAAAAAGTTTAAAATATATTTTTAAGGATGCTTAAGAAGTTTTTAGGGTGTCTGTTTTAGGAGTTATCAAGGCATTGGACGCTATCGGTTCCAGACACAAAAGAAAATTTATTATTTGTTGGACACTTGGCGTTCAACGTGACGTTAGTTTTGTTCGTCAAGTATTAACAATTGAATATAAATGCCATGTTGAAAACTACATAATTATATCGGTTCCACGATAGTCTCAATCACAAAAACACTTCCCCAAACAAATTACCACGCACATAAATCATACAAACACTGACGATCATATTATTAATAACACTGGTTTTCGGAAGCCTCGCGTTACGGACGCAAGATTCGAAAGTAATTACGCCACAATGACAGATGGTACAACGAGGTACAATTAAGAGTGATTCACGCGAGTGCTATCCCACGCTTCGATATTGTAATGATTGTTACGTACGCGCGCTCATTCGTGGTAAAGTGAGTGATTTGATAGGTGTATGTTGCTTGTAGACAGGTTATGTTTGCCTAGTAACTATTGTTGATAGGATAATTATCGTTTATTAATTGTGTAATCTTGCGAACTGGGTAGCGTGTGGGATGTTAAATTGATAATTCCTTTCTGATACTCGCCATGCAGCTGAATCTGGTTAAATGAGAAACAAATTACAAGATAGGTGAGAAAAAAGAGAAAAACAGGCTATTTAATGATGATGATATCTTAATTACATCTTTTTTTCTAAGAAAAAAATTAAAGCTTTTTATAAGTAGCTAAGTTCCTTTGATAGGTCGGTATACTTAGTCAAACTAAGGTCCTACCTAAAGACCTACTAATCACCTACTTTTATAAGTTTTCGTAATAGTCTTCATTGCGATACAAAGCTACAAAACATTTAATTATTATTAATAAATACAGTGTAAACTTCAATAGACAGTAATTAAAATGATTACACAGACAATAATCTTGTAGTATGTGCAACGTGTCTTAACAATGCACTCAAAATCGATGGCGCGTGGTTGCGCGCGCGCTTCTTGCATTCCGCGACAAATAAAGTGCAGAATGTCCAAAGCTAACGACTATTGAGATATTTTATGTACTCTAAGAGCTTTATAAATTCTGACAACAGGTCTAAGGTCTAGTAATTTTATTTTTAGACACTGGTGCTCAGCTGTGTCCGATTAGCCTGGAACTTAGTTGGAAAAAGAGTTGGAAAGACGAAAATTGGGAGGTATTTAACGCTGGTCTTCGACCAATTTTTTAGTTTCGTCTGTGGTTATGGGGTTTTCAATACATCTCTTCTAACATTACTTTACCTATGTTTTTACCGATACATATAGGTAGATTTACTGAATATTTGTTTGTTGTATAAAATAGTTGCAGGTGTTGCGGCTGCGTGTCGCGACCTCATATGAATGTTGCGCAAGCGCCGATGCAACCGATTGTAATGCACGGTTACGTCACTCATTAAGCATTATATTTTTTGTTTTATTGCTTGATTGACTCTCGTGTATTCTTTTTATTAACAACTGTATATAAGTGAGATAGATATAGATGGAACACAGTTGATACTACATTTAAAAGAATGTGTAGCTTAATTATCAATGTCACCTATTGTCTGATATTTTTTATATTCATAAATTAATTAATTAATATAATCAGTTTCGGGATGTTTATATTTTATGTATGTATTAAATTATAAATATTCAACAAAAAATTTCAACATCTGAATTATCACCACTACCCCGTTCTTCAACCTCAAAATCAAGCTCATCTTAATGTCAAGCTAATACCGTAGCCTCACAATAGGTGACGCCTAAGTTTAAGCACATATATTATGTTTGGGGGCAAGTACGCATCCGCGGTATTGTCGTCTTAATGGATATGCCGTGCGCAGTGTGTGCTGTTATTGTCCAAGAATTTAGTGGGTCAAGGAGCGTGGACCGACGACCCGCAGTATGTACCTACTATGAATATGTACAGGCATAAAATATTCAGGTGTTTGATGGGCGAGTGTTTATGTGTGTGTGTCCCGGGTAAATAAATTTGAGCAAGGGATGAATAAATAAAGGTTTTTTGGATGTTTTACTGGTACATAGCTAGCTTGGTTTATTAATTAGATGGCGAGAGATGCGCTACATTCAAGTTCAAGATTCAAAAACTGACTGGCCGGGTTGTTTGATTTAACTTTAACTATAAACTAACCTTAACCGGCCGTCAAATGGCCGCCTATTGGTCAATTTTTTGACGTGACAGCTGTGTAACCAATGGGCGGCCATTTGACAGTCGGTTTAAACTTATCTACCCGGCCTTAAACTCACTGTTCTCAACTTGTAAAACATGTTTTCAAACACATAAATCTACGATCCATGCCGGTGGGGATACAGCCTTATCTGTCGATAGGTTGGCAAGAATACGAACTGGCTGCATAGAACTAGTTTGAACATCTTAAACAACGTTCAAAGCAGTTCAAAGATTGCCACAGACAAGATGCTATGTTCGCTGGAAACGTTTGTAACCGCCTATCGCTTGCCTGCTCTGTATTTACCCATTTCCCACAGTCGAAAGTCTAAATTATGTGTTCATATTTGGTTTGACTGTAAGTGTAGGTCTGAGTCACTTATTTTGTCGGTTCTAGATTATTTACAGCTTTGTTCGTATTCAGAATAAGGTCGTGTTCTTAGTACAAGTTTTAAGACCTGTGTTTAGATGAAGATGTATTATGATAATTTTATTTCCTTAAAGACGTAAATTTTTATGTAAATCTTACACATTGTATAAAATCGTATGTACAGTCGACAGCAAGTCAGTCTACCAAAATCTGTCAAATTTTACCAATCGAACATTAACCTTCTACTATTGTCATAAGGTTGAAAATCTATCGCAAAAATTTGACAGGTTGTGGTAACTTGATATACTGTCGTCTGTACCTATATCATTACAAATTGCACCTAAATAACATAGGTGAACCACAAAATTCAAAATGAAACCACCTCCATCACATTATTCGCAAGCATAACTTTACTACTACAACTTAACCACAAAACAAACGGAACTCAAATTCAAGTTATGCCAATTTCAACCTTATTTACACATTGCTAAAATACAATTTGCTTCGAATGAGAATTACTTTGTAAGCAAACTATTCATATTTGGTTATTGCTGCTACTAAAGTGTGACGTCATTGTTTACATTTGGTACATTTTGACAGAAGGTAAAATGTGGAACTGAAGTGAAGACGGTTCAAACGCAAGGATCGTCTCGCCTCTCTGGGCTGGCTGTAATCGCCAATTATTACAAAAGATATGATAACTATTACTACTCAATATTAATACTATAATCCCTTTTGATTGAAACCCTTATTAAGGACATTTATTTTACGACAGAGTCAATCCTTACTAATGTTATAAACGTGAAAGTAACTCTGTCTCTCTATCTCTTCAGTTTTCGCACCAAAACTACTTAATAGATATAAACAAAATTAATTTGGTACACAGATAGTAAAGAACCGGAGAAAGGACAATCTTTCGCGACAAAACATACATACATACATTCTCACAAACTTTATAATTATTTATAATATTTGAAGGATGTAGTACGATTAATTCATTAAATATCTTCTATATTGAAAATACTGTATCAGCAACTCTATACCATACTCCGTTCCTTCACGTCGAACGTAATCTGTCTGTAGTATTAGAACGAAGTTTTGACACGTTGACTTAACAAACAACGCGAGTATGCAAAGACACCGCTTAGTGGCAAACTTTAACTTCATGTTTGTATTCATGTAATAGTTTATGAAAGTGCAACCACGAGTATTTGGTTATGATAACTCTTGTTATGTTTTAGGTGATTCTCAATTTGTTCTAGGTGTGTGCTTTTAAGGGAAAAAATACGTTTTTATCAGTGATCTTACTGTAAGGACTCGATTGAAATATAACAATTGTAGCCTTAAAATTGTATGTTTACTGCTTTCAAATAGAATAGTAGAGAGGTAATTCATTATTTAAATATAAAAGTATTTTTTAGTTTTTAACAATAGCATTTTTACACAAATTGCCTACCTTGTTCTTATTAACAGTACATAAAGCAAATTAATACGTAACGGTAACCTAACCATGTAGCGGTAATTTGTTAATATGTGACACGGCTAAATATTTTGAATAAACTAACACGGCTGAATCATAAATGATTACCTAATCATTCAGTGTCCCATTAGTGATGTTTGATAAATAGGATAAATTATTGATTTTACTACTCATATCGAATTTCATGTTGTTTACTATTTGGGTGTAAGTACCTACTGATTCTTGGTTAAAAAAGTCATAGAAGTTTTCTAAAACTGATGTTTAATGATTAAATTAGGGGTAATAGGTATACTTGCAGTACATGGTTACATGGCCTTAATCTACAATTATTAAAAGATAATTATTACCACGGTCAATTTCATTTTAATGAAGAGCTTACCTTAATCACATGGCACTTAGAAAGACAAAAATGAAGAAAAACTCCGAACCTTTTAAAATTGAGAAAGGAATTTATGAAACAGTAATTAAAATTCATTATAAGTTGTCGAGACACCCATTATCGTTATGTCATAAGTGAACACGTAACTACCGACAAAATTTGGCAAACCTTGGCCGACACACTTCGTAGCTTTGTAGGCCAAGGTATTAAGTGCATTACACCTTGAGAAGAACATCTTTATGTTTTATGTAATTATCTTTCAGTTATGTGTAAGTTCTTAATCTGAAAGGTTCTTAGCAGAGTTACAGCTACACTGGTCGATAAATTATAACATTATACAACACTAGGCGCGGTTTTTCTTTAGATGGGAGAGGAACATGAAATTTAGTACTCAGAAGGAGTGGAGTGGAGAGTCTGACATCGAGTCTTACCAAGGGGGCATTGAGTTGCTAACTGTTTAACAGATTGATACCTAGGTGAGGAGATCAAAGAGGCAGTCGCTTCTTTCCATCAATGTGGAGATTTCTGAATTCTTCATTCTCATTGAGTCAAGTAAAAGTAAAATAAGTAAGTATTCAGACGCTTATACACTTCAATTGAAAGTCAGCTTGAACTATCCATTTTTCCCAATGTTTCGACCCACTTTGTTAATAACTGTACTTGTATTAAATTGAATTCTATCTTCAAGATATTAACCTGCCTATCTCTGTACCATTAGTAACATCCACACAAAGTTTAGCAACTCATAAGTGTCAGAGACGACACAGCGGTTTGCCTTGATACCCGCTGATGTGGGTTAACCGTTGCGGTCTTGCGATTCGTTCAATTGCAGCATTATATTACATACAAGTATGACATTGGCTTGTAAATGACCGTTTTGTACTTATGTAATGGTTATGTTGGTTTATGTGAAGTTCTTTTGATAACCTAAAATTTGCTCAGATTTTTTAATTACGTTGCTTTTTTGTCTGATGATTTTGATTAACAATGTAAAAGTAATGCATAATTGAAATTTGCATTTTCATTCTGCATGTAATTATTGCGACAGCATTAGAAATTACACATGTCATTCACAGAGTGTCTAATAAATTAAACCTAATTTTAATCCATAAGACACAAAAACTCCCACATTAACAACCGCATAAATCGATTAAGAAACAAAACCGAATGTCCAACTCGAATACGGAATCGAGTTAACAAAAATGGGATTAGCAGGTGCGCTCGACGCACTATCGGTCGGCCGACACCGGTGCACCGCCCTAACTAAATTGTGCCGGTCGCCTGCGCCGCTCAGAAATGTGAAGTCGCAATTTTGCTACATTTACCCTGTGGGGTTGTAGAAGTCGCTCATTTTGGAATCACGCAGCCTTTGTTTTGATAATAATGGTCTAATCTTCACACCTACTAGATTTGGTTTTCTTCTTAGCGATAGCAATCAATTTTAAATCTTAGATGCGCAGTAGGTATTTCGCCACGCCCACGGCATTGTCAGTGGTGTCACATAGGTCTTGGATAGTACAAGTGTTGGGGCAATTGGGCAGCACAGAAGGTGCCGCATTATTTGTGGCACTAGACTTCGTAGATGTGTGTAAATGCATCGTTCAGCTCGTAGGATTCCTTGCTATTTATTAGTTAATGGATATTAGCATCGCGGAAACTTCTCACTATTAGTTTTTTCCAGTTACAATTTAGTGTAAGAATATTTTACCAAACTACTTATTTGTAAATAAATCAGTCGTACAAATTATGGATGAAAGTAACATAACACACAAATCACTTCATGTTCCATCTTAGTCATAGGTATGACTTCAACAACTAACATTATCATATCAGTTTTCCATTTCACAGTCGGTATAACTGCAATGTTCCTCTCGTAGAGCTCTTCAAACTGCAATAATAACATTTCATACAAACAAACAACTTCTTATTATAGTTGTCAGAGACGAAGATTTTATGTATTTGCTACTTACTTTCTTGTTGAAATTCTTACGTAGTTTCTGCAATTTTGATTCAAAGACAGAAAAATAAGTAAAACTAAGAATACATAATAATCCTCATGGCTTTTCTTATGGTTTAGAAAAGTATTTTAAACCAAAAGAATATAAATAAATATATCAATACTTTTGATAGACGAGTATGATCATTTCAAGAGACAAACCAATAAAAATAACACTCCGAAGCAGAGAGCTTTTCTACGCGCTGACCGATCACAACTTGATACAGTGTGCATAACAATTTTATCATGACATCACACCTCACGTTCTTGGCAATAAAACAAAAGCATAAATAGTGGGTGTTCCTATGTGTCAGGAATCTAGTCGGGTTGCAAACGGTCCCTCGGAAAACGAACGTCATCTCATCACGGACGTGTGGACTTCACCGCACTTGCCAATACCTCTGTTATTCTGTTTAGCATAATAGCGTTGCTTGCTGACGGTACTCGGGTACGAACGTTGTTTTGCACGAAATTGGACGATATCCGAACGTATCTATAGATTTCCATTCGGCGCGTGAAAATATGTGACGTTTTCTGATGAAATAAAATTGTTGTGTCATGTTTTTAAATTTCCGTGATTGCTAGATTGGATTGTAGATGGTAGATATGAATTTACGGAGAAAATATAATGGCAGATTGGAAAGGTCAGCGAAGGGTATGATTCTAATAGAGATAACCATTGTAACAGACTACAATGATACTATATTTGGAAATCTATCAAAAAAATATTGAATTTCAACATGAAATAGTTTTCACTTTTGTTAGTAGAATGACGGGTCAATAATCGCAATCTCTTTACGTATATTTTATGAGTCTCGTATTAATCTATTCATATTTGAATATATTATATAGAAATTTTGAATCGAAGTTAAGATTAGTAATCTTATGATTGCGCTATATTGTGTATTCATAACTTTAGAAATATTGTGTGAATATGGATAAAATAAATTTACTAAGTACAACAGATAACTACAATTTCTATCATAGTGTTCTGTGGTTGGAATTGTATTTCTTACAAATAACTAAATTTGGCTTTTCTAATTTCAGGTAAAATTCACATGCACTCGTGTTAAACGGTAAATATGGAAACGGAATCTGCAAAAGCTGTCCAATTTCATCGATACGATCACATCAATGGTCTTTGTTGTCGATTTTTTCATGTATGTTGATCAGGCACCGCCCAAACTTTTACAAGTTGCACCTTCGTGTTTAGATATAGCTTATTTTGTATACTAACTCCAAGCGATCTTCCAAACGATTCCTCGTAAATATTTATATTCATATCGAGGCTAAAAAAGCCCTTGGCTTATCTTATCATTTATTACTTTTCTCGAGAAAATGTTACGTAAAGAAAATTAAGTATGTAAATGTCTAGTTATTTATCAGTTATGTGTAAGATAGCAAAAGAGGCAGACGATAAAAATATTCTCGAATATGTAAATCGTGTAATGCCGTATTTATCTCACTTATCAATATTTTTGCCTTCTAATGATTAATCTTTCTCTCAATTATCCTATATAAATTAATAAGAAAAAGCACACAATAATTTTTATTATTTAATTAATATTTTTCAGCTTTCAACACAATTAATGGCGGCCATTGCATTACCATCACCGTTGCAATTACAGTTGGTAGCCATTATTACAGGTTGCACAGCCATAATACTCATTGCATACAATTTGTTTTCATTCACAAATAAGTGCAGTAATTTTCAGTTTACCGACAAAGAAAATACTATATAAAAAACACGCGTGAACCGTTTTTATCATCCCGAGGAAGTTGTAAATGTCAGCTTAGGTAATTCACGTTTGCGATTATATGCTAGCTATTATTATTTTTTTTTAATGAAGGTTTGTTTCCTTATAAGGAAAAACGTTGAACATTGATTTTAGTGTCTTGGTTTTTCATCGTTACTATACCTACGTGCTTTTTGCAATCGTCGTCTGAAAAGAAACTTATAATTTAATTGGAACAAATAAATTGACACAAGAAAAATAATTGTAAACATTAACCGGCAAAGATGTATTTAACTTATATTTTATTTCTAACATTTATAAAAAAAACGGGCAAGCAAGCCCGTCAACAACTATTATATCCGTTTAAAGTAACAATGTGTGTTATTCGTACTGTGTATAGCAATATCATTTATTTTAATCGACAAACTGTCAGACGTTGAAATGAAAGGGCAAGCGATGAATGACTAAAATATGTATTACATAGGAAACTTTCTAAGGGAAATATATTGTGTCAATATCACGCGGTCGTGACGTTGCATTCGTTTGCTCTTTCATTCTATTTACACTTTCCACTTTTTGTTGACATCGTACTAACACGTTTTTTGTGGCTACATTCAAGGCTATGCGGAACTTCAATCTTTTTTGTTATAATTTGACCTATTTTACCATATTTTTTTGCGTTTTCCACCCCATGTTTTTGTATGACACTAATCTATTTAATTAATTACGATATATCGTTCTATCATGTAAATTTATGTTTGACGATATGCGTCGTTGTTAGTAATGGTTATTTTTTAAAGACATAGATGAAGAAAAAAATCTTGGAAAATACCGTTCCATTTAGTTGATTAACAAAAAAATTACAGAGTATTCATAGTAAACTACCACAATATTCTTTTGATAGTTTCTAATGACTAGAAGCAATTAAGTAACATTGTGTGAATCTCTGTTAATAAAATTATTTTATTTTTGTTCGAGAACAAAATTTTATATTAAACACGAGAGACTCCATCTCAACTTACATTTAAGATGGCCCCAAAATTCAGGTTTACATAATTTGAGGTAAGTTAAACCGACCAACAGATTAAGCGAAAGGTTACACCTGGAAGTATTTGAGAAGACTAATTTCGTGGAAGTAAGTGAGCTTGGGAACAAGTTTGCCGGGGAGTAAATATGACAATTAGCTTGAAGCTTCATGAACGAGGGAATTTGTAGGAACGCGCCAAGTTTAAGCACAGGTTATGTAAGAAGAGTGGGGTGATGCAACACGAGAGCGTTTGATAAAGCGTTAATCTTATGGAAGAAGTTTAGTCTGGATTTAAGGTGTGTGGCAAATGAGTTTTGAAATTAGTTTGGTCATATAATTTTGCGAATCGCAAAGTACTAATATTATACAAATGAAAGTTTGTGTGTGCGTGTTTGTTTGTTCTTCACGAGTAAAAGACTGAGGGGGTTTTGGTGATAATTGGCAGAAGTAAAGTTTATACATCAGAATAACATATTGGCTATTTTAATCATAGTACTAGATGTAAGTTCAGCGGGTGAAATCGCCGAAGGTAGTATAATAAAATACAGGTATGCATAGATAGCAGAAGCTTCACTCTGTATTCTTCCCCAGGCGAAGCATGGAGAAAGAAATCACCTGAACACGTCAATGGTCGAATTGTATTTAGCTTTATTTATTGTAAGGACAAATTAAATAAATCCCACTTCTACGCAATATGGTGTTTGCTGCTAAATTGCTGTTGAGAAATTCCCTGCCCTATTTTCGTTTGGCCACAAGTAAGTGCAAAATGTACCTCGCTGGCCGGATAACCGTGCCAAGAACCGGTGTTTATGGTGGCATTTCTGTTTCCCTTTTTTATTTTTGCACTCGTATTTTCAAATATTTTATTAATTTCTTCATTCATAAAATTATGATCTTTGGGTGATGTCATAATACTTCTACAATCACGGTTGATTTTTTTTTTCTGTAATTTAGTTTCAAAATTAATTGTTCAGTTGTATGGTATTCATTAGCTTTTTACCACTCATTGCAAATACTTAATAATAATTCAATTTACATCACAGCTTAGATTTAATCTATTTATCACGACATAACCGCCATTTTCTTTAACGATGATTGCACTCAAGATAATATTATAACGCTATTAGGTATACATAAAGACCGAAGTTTAAGCTTCACTGATTGAAGTTTCTTCGTTAACTAATTATATCTAACAGCAACATTTAATAATGATGGCATATAGTGTGGTCTAATCTCATCAGCATACTTACATTCTTTTAAATTAAGTAATCCCAATTTAAGTCTAGAAAGTTTTAATCTCAAAAAAGTACAATATAAAATTGGAGAATTTTTAAACTCATTTCGTGTTCAACTTTTATTGGTGGCTCGGATGAATTATTGATGATGTACGCCCCGCTTTATCGCCAGCGTTATTTATTGCAATTACGATGTTCTCAATAAAGGTTTTAACTTGTGCTTGACTGAGCATTTCTGATAGAAGAACCTCGTCTATCTCAACAAAAACGTCTCGTTACTTACGCTGCTTAACAAAGCCTGCCTTCATCCTTGTACTGTCTGAAAATCCTGCGCGGCCTGTAGATACCTATTTTTAGTTAAACCCCTTTTATCTTGAATAGTTTGAATTGTTGGCACTGGTCCTCGGCCGAACTGGGAGGATCAAAGAGGGCCCTTTTATACGTTGGTACAAAGAAAACACGCGCCACGTCAGGATAGCAGTTTCATTATGGATGAACTTCGACAATGTAGGATAAATTTCGCTTAGGTTGCCTACAATGTGTACGTGTACATTGTGCTTATATTTTATAAGGGTTCAACGAACTCATTATCTAAAATGTCGGGAAAGGCACGGGTGTTTTGTGTGATCCTATGACCTTTGAATTGGCTGAAATTTCGGTTCATTAGATTTAGGTATCTTAATTTCATGCACTAAGGTAGCTACTGCAAATAGAGTGGCGTCCGAAACTTCACATAACGTATTCGTCACGTAGACTATACGGGTCGCAGTGTCAAAAGTTTATCTAGATTTTAATTCCAAGAATATGTTGTGCATCTACAACAGTGCAATTGTGTGTATAAATACGAGTTTTGAGGTTTTTAGATTTATTACCCAAACAACGGTTTTGTTTAAAACCTGTTCATACATTGTGTTGCTAGTTTATGCCTGTTTGGATAATGCGATTTTTACTGCTAGCTCAGCCATTTCACTCTGGAAATAAATAGTTTAAATAAATTTCTACCCTATGGCGTCGACATAAAGTGTATTTGCTTTTTGATAGATGGAAAAACGTATTACGGTTTTATTTAGTGCAACAGTCGTAATCATAAAACTGGCCAACGTATTCGAGTGTACTGCGAAACGTTTGGTAATCTCATTTTGTGGCTTTGCTATATACTCGGGAAAACTGGAATCCTGTTATACGTGAATTGTTTTTAGATTTACTTGATAAATTTATTGGAGCTCCTCTAGAAAATGATAAAACGTTCAATAAGATATATTTTCAAATATATTATTTTATAGGATGGCGAGACGAAAATACGCTAAGACTCTTAATCTAAGTATAAAGTTTAATCTAGATACTTAGAGAATGAATTTATATCTAAATTAACGTCCGTAAAATATATATCTTTAAACAGAATCTTATTGATGTTCTTATAACAAACTTTGAGCATAAATCGCTATAAAATCTCGTTATCCGTGTTTCTGATTTATGTAATGTTTTATGGCTTGAAGATATTTTCTTGTTTTTTAAACTGAGGGAAATATTTCTTTTACCTATCAAACTTTTGTTAAACATTTCAAAAACGTGAAAAGTTTTGAGATATTTATTTATTGAAAAGTTGCTAATGAATCACGACGATAAGAATGTATTAAAACTGATTCACTCCACATTTTCAAATGGATATAATTTGTGTTCACCAACTAAAATAATACTTTGTGAAGATTACCTAGCGGGCTCAGTAATTCTGATGAAACGACTTAAATTGTGGCTATACCGCTTCAAGCGCTTGCTTTTTCGCTAGTGTTTTCTTACTTACAGTTCCTTGGCATCTTACAACAACGCCTATATTGTCCTCACGGGGCCTGAATTCTATCTCTCAGGGAGTAGGATCTAAATTTCCTTGTATCAGAATAAATTGTTTCCTAACTTGGTATCTTTTGTTCTGTTTAATATTTCGAGAACAAGACAGGGGATCATTTTAATTAGTCTCAACTTGTCTTATTAGTATTAACTTCCTTTACAACCTAGTTCTTATTTTATATTTGACTGCCAAGAAGGGTTATGTTTTTCACGCGTATCCTCTATGTACGTATGCATTTAATATCTTTAGTCAGGTCTTTTGGACTCTATTCATAACAGAATCTACTTAATTTTCCTTCAACAAATAAGCTAAGTCCTTTTATCAAACAACAAAATATAGCTGTTTATATTTGAACAGTAGCAAACTTTTATGTCTGGTTTTTCATATTTCTGTTCTCAGATTAGGTTTACAATAATGTCGTTTGTACCAAGAGAAGATGGTATCGCGGACACTTCGCGCAGTAACAAAATCTCGTTGTTCTAAGCCAACGTTACCGAGCGCCGAGCACAATCGTGTCTTTCTGTAACGACCCACTAGAAAGGTATACACAAACTAATTTTAAACAAAGTTTGCGAATTTTCGCCGTAAAGTCTGGTCGTGTATTGTCGACGGGAGGTCCTGACTCTTGGTAGATATTCAGACCGCTCGCGAAACTTTGATACATGGCTTGGCTATAAAACGCAGCGCACCCAACCCGCATGTATTGTACACTCGCGGCCGCGCTCACGGGAACACCGTTAAATGAAGCGATTAAATACAGCCTTTCTCCTGTTTACACGCAAATAAAACTAGCTATTTTGGACCAAATTGGACTCTGCTATTTTGCAGCTTGCATTTTCATTTTGCAACCAAATTTTTGGAGAATTGCAATTGTATGCGTTGACTGCAACAAATTTCCTTTTCATATGCCATTACTTTGATTTATACCACATGTTATCTCTCACCACAGGTGCACGTTTTGGTGCAAAATAACATAAGTTTAGCTCTAATGACAAAATTTAAATTACCTTCATGATTTACGAGCGACACGGACGTTCGGAACTACGTTGCTGTGAACAATGTGGGCCGAGTTTACGCAATAACGTCGAATATTCTGAGCGTGTGTATTTTAATTTGTCTGTAAGTGTATGGGGAACCGTATGGTATCGCACATTGATGTCCTATCGGGATGGTGAATTTTATTTGGCGTGCGAGCGGAAGCTACCGTGTTTTCCGTGCGTGCGATGTCGGCTAGCCTATATCCATTTTTTTACTCCGCCAAGTGTCGGTAACGCTTTGGAACACGGTCGAATTGTTTGCCAATGAACTTCGGGTGGGCGGTTGATATTTTTTCCACTGCGTATGATGTGAATCATGTTAGATATCGACGCCGTATAAATGAGTGTCGACCCTAAATTGAATTTTTATATTTTTGGTAGTTTGAAACTACATGGATATTCGCAGAAAATGTGTTAGCTTTTAAATGGTTTAGTTTAGAGTGGTTTTTAGTTTTTTGTTACACATAGGTATTTACCTATGCGAGCTTTAACAATATTTCTGAAAACGCAAAAATGAATATTTTGTATCTTTTCTCAGAACTAACCAATTACATATGAATACGAATATTTTCTCGAATTTAATAAAATATTTTCAAATCATGTCTAACGACAAAAATATAAGTAAGCACATTTTCAGGTCAAAGTAATAAAATAACGTTTCATTTGAAACTAAATATAATTTCCCAGTCCCAAAAAGTATGTCTACCTCAAAGATAATAACTACCTTCCAAAGAGCTTTTATTAAAGACCATCAAAGGTAAGGTATATTAAGGGATATTAGCATAGCCGTAGATACTAGTAATCCTATTGGAAAAGATATCAATTTTGGTAAGGATTCCCTTTGTGGGTCCTTATCTTCTCCAATGTCTTTGAGAATCAGTCCGACTTAGTGGTGTAGGTTCGGTAATCACCATTTTATTACATACCATATAGATATGGTTCTAGAGATCCGAGATAGCCTTGTGAATTATGTATTATATTATGGTAATGTACTATGTTAATGTGATTGCTGTTAATAAGATGAAATCTGATTTGTTTCTAATGACGATTTTTGAATGTGTTATTTGTGCTGCTAGTTTTTTTTAAATCTATTTCTACTGATTTTTAAACGTGTCATAACAATCAATAAAATTGCAATTTGCATTTTTAAGAAACTTTGTCGACAAAGTATAAAAAATAATTCATAAAATCGAAAGATAAAAAGTTGGCATCCAAACATCGGCGATCAGCCGTCTACTGCCGCTTTCTTATCGCGGCTAATTCCGCATTTAATCATTTTCCTCCAATCCGACCTCCGTCGTTAATCGGCTTGGTGCTCTTTTCTTCTCATCCTCCATTGATTAGAGACCCCTTCGTCTTTCAGATATTATGTCTATCAATTGATTTATCTATGTTATCTCTTTTGACAGCTCCTGGTAAGGCTTCTATGCTGATGAAATGCCAATTTAGATAGAGGTTTTGAGTCGTTCAACCATCGATTTGAGAAACCCCTCGTCAAGTCGACCGATTTGCAATTAAGTTTTGGGGTGCCTTTAGATGTAGGCGAGGCGGGGTTTTTATGGGTTAGATGTGGTCGTGTGATGTGGAAGCCTTTACTTGAAATTAGCATTAATTTCGAATTGAATTTGGATTTAAGTTAGATCTGAGATTTGATTAAAAACCGAATAGTTTAGTGACAGATGCTATTAAAAGTATAAGACTCTTTGTAATTATTATAAATGTAAATAAAATCTATATTTCAAACTTATAGGATTCAATTTTCAGAAATCTGAAAAGTAACATAAAATAATAAAGATTTTCTTTTTCAAAGTATATTATTTTGCTCTACCGCAGTAATCAAGAACTTGAAAACATTATCCGCGTCCAAAATTTCGCCATCTATTTCACCTGAGGAATAATGAGTGTTTCTGATACGCACAAGTTTCAAACTCGACGGAATTCTCGTCAAAGTCGCGAAGAATCTTGGCAGTTAGCGAGTTGTTGCGTGTTTTGAAACAGATACTAATTTGCTGTCGCCACATTGCAACAAAGTAAGGTTTTCGACATTGAGAGTACAAACGTTTGCGATGAAGCCACGTTGAAATTATGAAAATAATTTCTTATTTTAAAGCGGTTTATTTTATTTTTTATAATGTGCGCGGCTCATTTTTGTTTAGTCAAACGTGTGAGTAATTCGCTAATTCTGAAATATCCTATAAACTTACTAATTTCAAAAGAGATTTGTCTGCTTGATACTCAGTATGGGTATGGGTTCGTATGATTACTTACGATCAATCTGATCTATAGACGCTGTTACCTGTCCTACAACATAATCCAAAAATATTCGCCAGAAATTCGAAACACAATTCGTCCAGACGTCACGAAACTAATACAGAAAGTGTCAGCCGAAGCTTGTTTTTCAATTCGTTCAAGTTTATTCGACGAGATTTCGTTTACGCAATCCCGGTACAAAGTGCCTGTCAGAAAATGTCATCTGCGTTCGACCGCGTCGATTTGTTCCCAGTCATGGTTTATTTTGTTGCAAATTCGGGATCCTCGGGAAATTCCAGCATGTCGTCAGCGTTTTCATTCGTTAGGAATTGGAATGGATGATTGACAGATGTTCATGTTTCGTTTTTCTTGTTATAGCCAACCGCGAAGTCTTGTTCGGGTGATTGAAAGTCTTACGTATTAAAACGTATCTAATTTGTTTCATGGACTTATTCACTACTGACCACAATCACATAATTAAGAGTAGTTTTTAACAGCAAAGCTTCTTATTAGTAAATATTTAACTAACTAGCAAAATTAGGTACGTAATTAATTTGGCAGACAGGAATTCCCAGCTGTAATTTGTTCTTATTAGAATTCTAAAAGCCGTCCCTTAAGAAATGAAATTAGTAATTAAACAAAAGCGAGTTCCTTATTTACTTTAAAGATAATATTTTGTGCTAAGTGTTGGTTGGTCGATAGTCCATCGACAGCTTACATCTCTAAAAAAATACTAAAAAAAAAAATCACATACACTTTTCTACGACGAAGTTTGTTAAACAACGGTAAATAATTCTACTTAGTTAATTATTAACCCCTTTACCAGACTGGGTCTATATGATGCGATACAATATTCAGAGAAAAATAATAAAACTTCAAACCTCCTGTGAACACAATTTCGAAACCATAAATAAACCTTCCAATACGAACCGCTTCGCTATCATTCAAATACCCGTCGCACACTGTATTCAGGTATATGGAGAACATGCGCAAAATAGCTTTTTTAAAATGAGGGTATTTTTCAAAAAATTCAACACATCACTAAATTCTAACATATTTCGCATCAGTTAGCATCGGTGTTGTCTTTCTAAAGGTTATCGTTTCGCTAACATATTAGTCTAAAGTTTACCATATGCAATTGCAATAATACGTTCTGTAAAATCAAAGTGTTCGTGTTCTAAATTGGTTTAAATTATATTAAAACTAAATTATGGCGGATGAGGATCAAGGTCAGTACAATGTAAAATAGAAGTGCAATTAGCTAAAATATTGTGGATATTTTTTTTTATTTTTTTTTTATTTAACCAATTAATTAGTTATTTCTTCATTTTGCAGAAAGTTCTTTTGAAATTATTTGTTTCATTATAGTCGTAAAACCTTCCTTATTAAGAAACTGTAAGCTAAAGTAAAAGAACTTTGTGCAAATTTAAAATATTTCGATCTTTTGCTCTTACCTTTTTGTAAGGCATTTAAGAATTTTAGTATTATTTTCAGATATATCGTCTAAAGTTAATATCAAAAAGAAATCTTTGCTAGAAGTATTTTTTAAGAGCAAATACAGAGCATTTGATCGAAAATTTCATGAAATTGTAGATTTTGTGGCTTCTAAAACTACTTGTCCAGAGGAATCGCGTAATCAGTTAGTTTTAGAGCTACGTAACTTTAAGCAACAATTTACGAAGAAATGGGATTTACACGGTAGACGAAAAGAAAGATTTTTAACTAGTGAAAAGACGTGGATAGACGGAAACTGTCAATTTACCCGCTTTATAGTTTCAAAATCAGGAAGACCAGATGTAAATTTCAATGAATGTAGCGAAAGTTCAAAACGTAGAAAAACATCTATTCTACGTGCCGATACAAATGCGGATGGACTAACTTATGCTGCACAGATGGCTTTAAGGGCTTCCGGAAAAAGCACAGAAGCTCAGGTCATTAAAAAAATATCAGAGTCTCCCAAATACGCCAAAGACTGTTTAGATTTATCATACGAAGCTAAAGTTAAGAAATTGTCACCGCAAGAAGCTCTTTCCTTACTTGTTGAAGCACAATTGTCACGTAAACAATACGATACAATAAGGAACTACGCAAAAGACATTTTACCATCATATAAGCTGGTACAGGCTGAAAAAAAACGTTGCTATCCGGAAAACGTTAACGTAACAGAATCTGAAGCTACTGTGTCTCTTCAATCTTTGTTAGACCATACTGCTTCTCGTTTGATGCAGTCACAAGAAGCTGTTCTACAGCTTCATTCCATAAGCACATTAGATAAAGTCGATTTACATACAAAATGGGGGTTTGATGGAAGCTCAAGCCATACCCAGTATAAGCAAAAGTTTATTTCAGAAACTGCTGACGATAAATATATGTTTCTAACAAGTCTTGTCCCGTTAAGGCTTTCATACCAGCAAAACGATAATACAGTCGTGATATGGCAAAATCCAAAGCCTTCTTCACCGCGATTTTGTCGACCTATTAGTCTCCAATATTTGAAAGAAACAGATGAATTAGTGAAAGCAAAAAAAGAAGATATAGATAATCAGATTCAGAATTTATCTCTTACAGAAATCGAAGTAAATGGTAAAACTTATAAAATAATGCATAAGCCTGTGTTCACTATGATTGATGGAAAACTGTGTAATGTACTTTCTAACACTAAATCAACTATGAGGTGCTATCTGTGTGATGCAACTTCAAAAGAATTTAATAATCTCAATGCTATGTTAGAAAAGCCCGTTAAGACTGAATTTATATCTTTCGGATTATCCGTTTTACACTGTTGGATACGATTATTCGAATCACTTTTACATCTCTCTTATAAATTACCTGTTCAGGAAGGACGTGTGAATAAAGAAAATAAACACGTAGTTGAACAGAATAAAAAACGAGTGCAAACCGAATTTAAAGAAAAATTATATCTTATTGTAGATAGGCCAAAACCAGGTTTTGGTAACAGTAATGACGGCAACACTGCGCGTGTGTTCTTTCAAAATTTTGAAAAATCCGCAGAGATTACAAAGGTTGATTCACAACTGATAAAAAGATTTTACATTATACTGCAGACTATATCCAGTGGATTTAAAATAAACTGCGATAAGTTCCAAAAATTTTGTCGAGACACAGCTTTTCAATATGTAAATCTCTATCCATGGATGCCAATGACACCAACTGTCCACAAAATATTAATCCATGGTCCTGAAATTATTAACCAGGCCTTATTACCGATTGGCCAACTTAGTGAAGAAGCCCAAGAGAGCAGAAATAAAGATTTTAAATCGTACAGGGAACGTTTCAGTAGAAAAACGTCCAGAACTGAAAACCTTATGGATATTATGAACCGATTATTTATATCATCTGATCCCATCATAAGTCAAATGCGTCAATTACCCAAAATGAAACGGAAACCTTTTGATCCGGAGGTTATTGCGATGTTAGAAGAAGAATAAAAGTTATTACCATTTTTTTTACAATATAAGAGTTTTGCGCACTGTTCCCATACAGCCGACCCCAGTGTGCGTCGTCACCATTTTAAGTCGCATTGCAGTCATAATATTTCCTACTCGGGCACCCTGTAACCGATAGTGGGTGACATTCATAAAACGTGGAGCAGACGTAACCGGGGACATTTGCATGTCTATGAGCTGGAAGTGGTAAGTGTTTATTGCGCAGACGGGCGCTCGACGTATGCTGTGGCTAGTCTGCACTTGTTGAGTGAATACTCTTTGATTTTGTTTTGATGTAAAAGCCAGAGTGGAAGATGGCAATGTTTTTTGAAAGTGACTTTTAAGCCACAATGCCAATTGAGAGATGTCGGAAAGTGAACTTTGGCAGCCTCTTTTAGATAAATGAGCTGTGAATTGTTAAGCTACTGGACATTGATACCAAAAAACAAAAGAATTAAGTCTTTTTTTTTCTACAAAAAATTAAAGGGTAAGGAAGGAAAGCTGGTTAACAATCAGCTGTAAGACCTTTATATTAACTCCAATAAAAATGTTATGCTGGAACCTAATTCTTGTTACATAAAACCTTATTGTTGAGTTGAAGACTTTCACAAAGGTCTTTAAGTGCCTGTAAATGTTACTTAGTCAGGCAATCATCGTTAGTCACCTGTTTATTGGCTAAATTTAGCCTATTGAGGTGCACCTTGACCCGACCCTAATGATGAGACCGGCTTTATAATCCCGGCATTACGTTGTGAAACAAAGTTTAATGTAATCTTTTAAGTACCATCGCAAATGTTAGCTGATAGGTCAAAAATTTTGCAGAAAATCGTGACGATCTTTCGGAGTATAGTTACTCAAATACTTGATAAACATATTCACATGATAAATGTTCTCTCTTTAACCGTAGGTATACTAAAGGGGATGATGGGACGACAAGCGCATTTTAAGCATCATCAAAAAAACATGTAGTCATACATTTTAACGTTGAAACGATGTCAAGATTCACTCCACTTTACATTTGCACTAACGTTATATATTACTTTCAAAAGCTTACACTTCACCCAGTAACGAGAAACGATAAATTCAAGGAGATCACGACAAACATATCGCGATGAAATGGAGCGCTTTCAGAACGCTGACTCACGTATGTATATTGTATTTACTAAGGCGCAAAGCGTTACATATGTCTGCAGCCTAAGTCTTGTGGCCGTAAATTCATTTAATTTGTCACTCGGCATAGCGTGCGGTCAACGGTGCTCGGTTCTTGCAACGCGATAATGTAATATCATAGTAGTAACATTGTTTCTTCAAGCTTCCGTTGTTTTGTTTTCAAATTGTTTGTACTGAGTTCATTATCAACAGTACGTTGTCTTGAAAGCTTTGATATTGTTTGTTGTTTGTTGGTTTTCGTGCTATTTGTGGTTTGTTTTGATGTTGTTGCCGTAGGTTTGGTTTATAGTGATATTTATTCTGGCTTTTGCTGGATAATTCTCGCTGTTGTATCCGACTTCGTAGACAGATTTGTTAGTGTGTAAATAAAAAGTAAAAAAACTTTACCAAAATAAAATAAGTTTTCTGTATAAGATATAGAAAAGCACTCAGTATTATTCACGCGGACTGAACTTGAGCACATAATAAATTATGATCGTTTCTGACAAATCTCCAGAGAAAATATTGTGTCCCCAATATTTTTTCCACTCGAAAACAAGTACCTACTCTCGCTTGATTGAAATTCTGTCAGGAACGTCCAAGTTATTTTCCTTTAGAAGGGCGAAGTTGTAGCATATAATGCGACGGAAAGAAATTATATATTTTTTACTTTGCTAATAAAGAAAGTCTGAGCTAAGAAGCAAGCTCAAGGGACTGCGTTGGAACGTGAGTATCTTTCGTAATCGCAATTCACACCGAAGACTCTCTTACACCATTAACCCTGAAAAGAGCGATCGGACGGAAGAGATTAACATCCACCGCAGCGTTTAGACGGTGCTTCTTGAAAACGTAATGGAGAGAACTGGCAATGGAATTTGCGCTCTTTTGTTTAAGTGAAAAATTGCAGCAAATTTTCGCTTGCATGGTACGAGTATTAGATGGCACGATTGCATTAAAAAGATTAACTGTATGGGCGCCGCTTGTGCCGTTTTTGTTGAGAGCCGTATTCATAAAGTTCCTTTATTTTAGAGTTAAACGTACATTTTTGTACAGAATCACGGGAAAAAGTCCAAGGCAACATTCAACATTACAGTCATAATTATAATGAAATGTTTGTTTTTTATTATAGAAGTTAACAAAAGCATATTTCGAGTGACGCATATTTTTATGAAGCTATTATGTCAATTTTCAACATAAACATAGCATAACGACATTTACAATGATATTAACTTATGTTTTTACGAGGATATTACATTTACTCTTCATAGTTGTGAATACAGTGCAGTATTTTTAGCTCGTTGTAAATATCATGGAATGAAGATGGAGAAAATGAATGAGAGAATGAAGATGAAGTGGAAAATGAAGAGCTCGTGGCTAAGTCAAAGCCGCGCGGATCGATCGATCATAAGGTTAAGCAACGCTTGACGCGGTCGGTCCGTGGATGGGTGAC
>NWSH02000525.1:9381816-9413545 GCA_002382865.2 Heliothis virescens | reverse complement strand
CTCCATGTAAAACACTGGTTCTCAGCTGCATCCGGTTAGACTGGAAGCCGACCCCAAAATAGTTGGGAAAAGGCTAGGCAGATGATGTAAATATCATGGAATGTATGGAATATCCTTTTCTCTACTCCCACATCGAACCTTTTATATGTCGAGTGGTAAATCAAAGGAAGGAAAATATTTATACGCTCAATAGATTTCAATGGGGTCCCAATACTGTACGCTAAGTACGAAGGATGCTATGTGGAAAAGATTAACTCCTACCATCTCTGAAGTGCGAGTCCGTGGAATTTATCACGGCAATAAAATATTATTACAGCACATTTTCCTTTTGTGTGCGGTCAGCAATTTATGAAGTAAACATTGTTAGTTTTGTCATAACTGTGGTAATTAACTGGAAGACTTAATAAAGTGGTTTTCGGAGTTTTGTGTTTTACGGTCCAACTGCTACGGGTCAACGGTCTATATCGTTATTTTAGGTTTTTAGATTTTCATATTATATTTACTATACCTATTACCTATGTAAATCATAACATTAATCAAGTGATTTTATTTATTATTGCCTTTTCACCTCAAATTCAAATTTAATTATTTATAATATAAATAATTAAATTTGAATTTATGAAAGTCACTATTACTAGTAGACTATTAATACTTGAAGACTTGTGGTCATTTTCAGTAACATTGAACTTAAACGTTGACTAACAAGTTCTTAATGAATAACATTGCTAGGGCACGGTGTGCTATAAAACGTTTTGCTTGACCATAATTTTCTTGGTTATAATTTAATTCAAGTGTTAACATAGTTAATGCCTTTATAAAGGTTGGACCTAATTAATTGTTAGCGACTGGTAGGGAATATTTAATTATGGCGGAGTTGGGTTATTTGTGAAAGGGTGGTTTTGCCTATATTTTATTTACGTTCTGTTTTGAATAGGTACTGGAAGCGAGTAATGATTCTCAATTTGAGAAATTTTAAGCATTACGTCTATTGAATATTTTTTTAAATTTTTCGGTTCTGACATGCTACCTTTAAAACAATATACATCTTTTTGGCCTATAATTTGCCTCTAACAGGAGATCGTACTGATCTCAATTTGGTACTGAAAGAATATCGAAGTACCTCCGACCTCCTTTTATTTATTTTTCAAAGGAGACAGCTTCCAGCTTTTCGTTTTCAAAAAAGTAAAACAGTCCTCTACCGCGGTATTCCCTCGTTTACCAACATCACGAGCAGTATGTTCTCTCAAGCACCATCTCACGAACAATACGCAGTTTTTGCAGATTCACCTGAAAATGTTCCACCAAGTTTAGCTGTTTCTCCTTTATTTATGAGTTCTTCAACAAACAGGTGTGTCTTGGCTAAAACCCGTTTATTCGTGCCTCCTGTAATATAAGATGCAATATTTTCTTATTTGAGCTTTGCTTTTTGTTGTTCGACCATTTTTTAAATGATGCTCCTTTTCTTTGCCTCTCTTGAGTTCTTTGTTACTTTAAAATGTGGATTTCTTAATGTGTCTTTTTACTTTTCTTGCGTCTTATTTTTAGGGAAACTATTATTCTGAAAGATTTTTTATCAGCTGTGAGCCACAACCTTTATGTCATAGGTAGGTAGGTACTGTCCTTCCATAAAGAGATCAAGCCTCATGTTTTAAAAGTCAAATAATGTAGATATTTAAATCCCATGTACGATGTTAATACCGAAGCCCATTAAATATCGGATTTAGTACGTGACACAAAAATGTTCACCAAGCGAGACAAGTACTCAATTTACGTACATTTTAATACATAAGCTACAGATATTTCGTATGATAAACAGACTTAAAAGAGAAACATTTCATTCCTTCTGGGACGCCGGTATGACGTCATCGCGAGAGATTTACACCAATACCAATGCCTTTTGACGAGTCACTTCTTTGAGGGCTTAACGCGGTCGCCGTTTTGATATAGTCGTGCAAAAGGATCCCTAAATCAAAGAGAGCATAGTCAAAGGATCGCGGAACCTATTCGGTAGCACGCAGAAAATTCTCCTTCTTTTAGGAAAATGTACCTTCTGACGAACGTAAATAGGTTGAGTTTCGATTGAAAAATAGATGTGCATAAATACCCTTTGTGTGTTTTAAAAATGATAGCCTTTATAGTAGCTACTACTTGCATATTAACAGCAATTTTATTCGCAAAAAGCATATATGTATTTAGAAAATAATAAAACGAGAGAAATGAAGAAAATAGAACTCTCACCCATTACAGTTGAAGAATTGGCTCACGATTCAAAGCGATAGCTTTCATAAATTGATCAGTTAGCTAATAGAGACGGTATTACCCGAGGCAGAAAGAAACGCCGGCCAAATTAGACAAGATTGATCCTGATCGTTTCTGCTCCAAAGAATATTGGCTATGAGGAATCAAGTGACTTATCGAATTAGGAATTATTACGAGATATTATCAGAAACTATATGAGAAAGTTCATCCTCCCGAGTATTAGTTAGACCCAATAAGTTAGAAGTTCGAACATACTTGCAAATTGTTACGAATGTTCCACGAAAATGCTTTTCGATTTGTATTTTGATTATAAGCAATAAGTTCTTTGAGTGTCTTGAGGATTACATAAATCTAATTTGCTTTTCTTGTTTGTTTTTATTGTTCACTAATTTCCCGAGAGAGTATCGATATTTTGGTAAATAGGCTAATAATTTAAAAAGTAATAATACGTAATTGTATAAAAAAATCAATGCTTCTTGGGTTTAAATAATAAACCTATACAATAATTATCACATTAAATTTCCATAACACCGCAATAATTTTCATTACTTAAGTTTTCATAATAAAATTAATAATATCATTTTTCCACACGAAACCAGTGCATTATTTCATAGCCAGTAAAGCCCACGGTCTTTGCTCGTAGCTTTTATAAAACTAGTCATAAAAATAAAGTACCACAGCATGGTCCTCACTATTAAGTGTAGGTAATAAAGAAATGTTTGTATGTTGCAATGTGGCTACAACATAAGGCTGTGTCCGTTTCTTGTTCACTTTCATTAGTGAGTGTTATTGGCTGAAAGCGGTTTTCAGGCCGCCTGTAATTGTACCACGAAATTGACAAAGTTTAGTCAGTAAGCTCATTGAAAGGATACGGTTATTTTTGAAGCCAAGCAATTAAATGGACGCGAAAATTAATATTTTTCTGTTTCCTTTGTTTCAGTTATATCTTTTTGGAGTGCCGTGTTAAGCTGAAAGGTATGTTCAAGCAACTTTATTGTGTCTGAGTTTATCTTTTTGATTCAAAGATATAACTTCTCAGTAAATGGTTCTCGTTGGGACATTGTAACAAAGTCTTTGTTACACTCGGACTCGAACTTCCAGAAAGTTCTTTGACAAAATTTTCTCTAAATGCGATTCAACGTTAAAATGCAGTGCAGTGGAAATTTCATGCAATATTTGCCATTTTAATGAAATTCACTTGGCTGGCAGCGGACATAAAATAGTGCGGAGTACAGTATTACTCCAGTGAGCTAATGTCGGGCTTACTTGATTTTACACTGCTCGATTTCATATCGTATGAAGTTTTTATTCCACTGGTTTTACTTGCATCAGTGAACTTAAACTTTTCCCTTTATTTATTTCTCATAATTGGTATTCAATCTTACATAACTTTTCGACATTCAAAAGTTTCTCTTTCCTTCTTTATTTGCAACTACCTTGAAAATAATATGCAATTTAAATCTCCGTTTGATTTATAACAATAAATTCACATCTCTTCAACCGAATAGCTTAAATTATCTTGAAAAACTTTTCCTTTGCCAACCGAGGCATTTTTGCATAGCACATGGATATGTGGACTTTAATTTTCTTCTTCCGAAGTAAGTAGGGGGAAGGCTCCCTACGCTTTCATGGATTAACATTTTGTGCAATTTAAGACTTTCCGTCCCGCCTCTCTGTAGCTTCGAGACTCTAAATTGCGTCTTATTGGACTGGTAACACTATCAAGAATCGTAGGATTTTTGCAATAAAAGATATCACGCCTTATAATTTTCTCCAACAAGCTTTGTCGCCGAACGGATTTTATGTCGCTAGTTATTCAGTTTTACTAGTGTGGGTCAGTCTATTAGCACTGACCGAGCACAAATTTTGCTCCTACTGTGTATGACTCCTTTGGCATTTTGCCCGAATCGGGGTTCAGATCCAAGACCCTATGGTTAACCCGTTTTAAACAATAAAGCAATGTTATCAAATGATCATAATAGCATACTTAGTAACCGTATTTTCCCCCAAACAGTTTTCTCATTCTACCATCATTTCGGTGACTAAAAGTCGTTCCATGTTTCTCCCCCTTTTTATGCGAGTTTCGTAATCGGCAAGGCAACAATGAAATATATAAGAAACTGTGTTTGTCGTCGAGTGTAACATGTTCGCAAATGATTTATGAGCTTATGCGGTATTTATTCTCCTTTATATTGTCGTCTTGTTCCCTATGTTTCCCAACTTACTAAGAAAAGTATTTCTTACGCATATTGATTTTACGACTGCCCCTAACATATTGCTTGATTTTTATCTATTAGATATTACGGTTTTATTCGACTGTCAACGAGCTTTTTTATTGCTTAAGTACTGTTAGGGTCAGATTGACTTTGCATGTGTAGTCACTATTACTTTAAGTAGCAAATATAAAAAGTTGATTGCTTGACATTCGACTCGAATTTCAATCAGATACGCGGTTAAGCTTTTATGTATACTTGAAGTGATTGGAAATGGTTTAAGGACTGATATATTCCACGTCTTAGGACTGTTTAGGTTTTTATAACGCTAGTTAATGCATTAGACAAGAATCAGGGAAAAATCTATTATTAGGTAAAAGTATAAATATGGATTAATTGCTATTTTGCAATATTAATATTCATAAAAAAATGCTTGTTATATAACAGTAACATCCAATTTTCAGAGATAGCAATCTATGAAGTGTTGCCCTCACAATTGATGATTATCTATTATTGTATCTCTATTTTATCCAATACAAGGGAAAGAGATGGAATTAGTCTATCTTGTGAACTAGCTCGGCCGATGGGTCTCACGACCGAACTACGAGGTCGTGTGCAGGCTTTTGTTTTATTATTTACTTACATTATGCCCTGAGATGCATTGAAATTATTTTGCGCGAAATTAGGTTTGTTGTGGTCATTTTGAAAGTACTTGAGTGACCTTTACTCGTGCATTGGTGGTTCCACTTGGAAATCAATTGTGATTGTGAGCTAAAATAAAGTGGTTTTGTTTCCATGTTGTAAAATGTTTGAACCTACCTTTAAAACATATGGAATACTAATAAAAAATTGAGTATCGAGTATAAAAACAAATTTCATGGTATCAATTCCTTATCAAACAAATAAAAAAAAAACTGATCGAAAAGTCGTATTTGTAAAAGACTTATACCTATCGAACTCGAGTCGAATAAAATCAACTTTTCTTTTTCTGTATATTTTCATGAAAAAGTCGGAAGAAAAGTTTTAACGCGCAAGTTAAGGAAGATTGCTTGTCATGAAATAAGTAATTTGTCATTGCCGATGGTACATTTATTGGACACGTGTTTGTTCAGGAAAGCGTTCATTGATTTAATCTTATTACCTGATTTTTTTTAGTACAGTCAGCATTTTACGCTTTGGTAAATGAAAATGTTCGAAGTTTTATGATCGACAGTTTTTTTTTTGTTAATCTTTGGGATTTTTGGATGGTATATCTCTTTTATGATAACGATCATTCGTTCAAATGTTCAATCTGAGGATATCGAGTCTGTTATGTCACTTAAATAGTCACTTGTATGGTTTGAGTATTCGGTTTATATGAAGTACAGGCTTGAGTATCTACTAAATTTGTTACTAATCTAGTAAAATCAGGAAGAATAATTACATATGTACATGTCTATTTGTAACTATTTATAGAAAGCATTTCGCGCAAACGTAAAACAGCGCATTAAAACGTAGTCTCCATAACAGGCACTACTCTATCTTAATGTTCACAGCACCACGCAAAACACCACTCAAAATATTTATTACCTTACCTTAATAAAATTATCTGCGCCACATTAATACACCCCTCGCTAATAATCAAAAGTAACGGCCCATATATGGCACAGCTATGGCTTTTTAATTGAAACTTGGCACATTAACCAGGCAGAACGACTAAATGACGATTTACTATACGTTGTAGAGGGACGGTCGTTCCAAATTACGATATTAGTCCATTTGCTTGAATGGGACCGACTTTGAAGATTCAACCGCACATAAGGATCTCAGAGAGTATACAAGACGCGAAATGCAGTAAATGTAGCTAGTAGCGCTGTTTGTATAGTTTGGATGACAGGGTAAATGGATTTATACGGCTAGTGAAAACCCTGGCTTCTGTTTAGCGTTTGTGTAAATACGTGTTATTTTGTAGTGTAAAAACTTGTTCATTGTGACTTGATGACGTGGATGATGAGGTTTTATGGTTTTCTATGGAATGGAATATGTAGGTATAGGTACTTAAGGACTTACATGGACATGATATCTTATGGAAAACTACATAACTCTTGTTATCGTTTCCAACTGCCTTCTTCTTATAACTCTCTTTATATCGATAAAGAATATTATATCTGGCAGTATTTGTAGCAATTACGAATTTCATAATCAAACAAATACTGCCGATTGTACAAAACTTTTCCTTCCGAAAGCGATAAATTATTATTTGTAACAGATGTCATACTTCGAAGTATTCAACAACGGTGGCGGTTGTTTTGCCAAGTTTCCGAGATAAGAAGCTAGATCAGGTTGGAACCGGCCGTCTGACGTCACAATCCCCTCGACCTACAATGCGAAGTTTGACAAAGTTCAAGGGTGTAGCCCAATAGAAATGGTCCGCTTGTGCCCAATCACGAATATCTGGATATATCACAGCGCCGAGGTAAATGTGTGCTATGTAGGTGAAACTGGGCCAATGGTAGCGCTTTTTCCTGCGGCTTCACTGAGAAACAAGTTTTACGAGTATCGCTCGATTATTGGAATCGGATATCGATGATAGAACGTTCAATGCCACCGCCCGATGTTGAAGCCTCTATTAATTAAATAACAACAGGTTCGCGAAGCTTTTTCTTCGAGTATTGATCCGTTGTTCTCTTGTTTTTATTTGCTCTTGAAGGTTGACTACCTTTACAGTTTCTTAAAATAAAATTTTACTGAGAATATTCTAAATGAGTAATGATTTTTTATTTAGGTATAAAACTTAAATCTTAATTAATATAAGGAACTTTTAATTAAGTTTGGAAAGTCCAGTTACGAGCTAGTTGAATAAATTCAACCCTCTACTAAGACAAATGGAAAAAAACTAAAAAGTTAATTACTGCGTTAGTGGTATCATTTTGCTTTGTATCTCTGTATTTTAATTCCAAAAACAATAAGTTCGCTGGACACTTTTTGATTGAAACAATATGTTACCGAAACAGATATTTTAAAATGTATTGCGTCGAATGTGTAAGAGACATTATTCATTTGCAAAATGCAATTTCACAGGATGTCACGTTTGTTAGAAAAATGCCTCGCTACATATTCAATATGTTTCGCGCGTCGATTCTGAATTACACATACACTAGTGTCGGCGTTAACGTAAATTGTAGTTTGCTATAGAAATTAGGACTGCAGGGTTGAAAAAAATGGGTTTTAATTGCTTGTAACTGAATTTACTATTTAATATTGCAGTAAAGGATATTTTTTCATTTTTAAACATTTACAAATTTGAACTTTGAGTATCGCATCTGAATTGCAGCATAAAATAAATTAAATATACACAAACAATTTATACAAAAAGCATACATTACAAAAGCAGCATAAAAACAGCGAAAAAAACATATAAAAAAATCTTTACTCGGTACGCTTGTTCAAATTTTGACAACCCTATTAGAAATCGAATTTTTAATAGAACACTATCGGTTTGTCCAATAAATCTCGTTTGGAATCCATGCGAACCGATATCGTGTTACCGTTTGGTCCGACACACTGGTTCGCGCAGAAATTGCCACAGAAGCAAGCAGTCGACACAAGATACGACATACCACATAAATTATGTTAAACGTGGTCCGAAGCGTATTTTGAAATAAAAGTGAAAATATTTTGAAGGCATACAACCTTTGTTCCGATTTTTTTAAATGTCAGTGACATTCTAAGCGATTCAACATTGAACTTTACAATTCATGTTTATGCGTCTTCTAGTTTGAAATTAAAATCTTTCATGTTCTTTTGTACTTTTTTATTAGGCATCATTTTATTTTAATTTTACGAGCCACACGATGCCAACCTGTCACATTGTCTATGAAACAAATGCTTCAAAGTTTTCTAAAACTATTATCTCTTTTATAGTTTTTTTGCACGAGAAAAAGTTTAGTAAACAAATAAAAGCACTTTCATAATTGTGCTTTAAGAGTTTTTTGACAATAAGATTTGATTTATGGTCAATTATTTAAGAATAGATCAGTGACAAAGTTCTTGCGTTTCGTTCATACTTTAGTAATGTACGAATAATTCGCAATATCTTGCCGGAAAGAATAGTTTTTGTGAAACCAGATGTTAGATGTTACTATAAGTAACACGTGTTTGACCTCGATATTAATTAGATGCGTCTCGGAGATTTTGTCTACTTCTTTGTGCCTCAATTATAGTTTTTATAGATTCACTGTTAGCAAAAAGGTCAAGGCAACATCAGTCAAGATTTTTATTTTGGTTTTATACCTACTGATATAATTTTGAACGAGGATGCTACGACTGATATAATATTAAATATATGTTAGTCACATATGGCGATAAATCGCGCACTGGGCACAATTTTTTTGTAAACACTTTGAATCTATTTTGTATACGTACTATAAAAACAATATGCTATAATTATTAGTACATATACCTTTAAATAATTACCCATTATATAAATAATACAAGAAAAAGTATGATAGGTACATGTGTAAATTATTCGTTTTCCTTCCCTGCCTAATATTGCAATAAAATAATTAAGACAAAAATGGAGTGTTCGTGTGCGCTAATTTACCTGAGTGGTCCATTTCCAGAAAGCAATTTTTCGACGTATAATTTAGATTTCAATTTACGATTTGTCGAGCTCATGTTTATTTAAAGAGTGCTTATGTTAATTCAAATGGATTTATTTATAAGATGCGTTCGTTTGGGTATAATTTTTATAGTGTAATTATTTAATAATTTCAGTAAAAAAAAATAATTAATCATAGCAGTGGGAGCCGTAGAATTAACTTATTTTAACAATTCTTACAACAAGAGACCTAAAATATTGTTAAAACATGCATCACATGATGTTAGCAGAATGACTTTGGAAACAACACAGTATGTTTTCTAAGGTTAAGCAAACAATAACGCATAAACTGAATGAAGATTGAAGTTTTAAAATTTCGATAAGACCACTCTTAGATTACGCTTGTTGATACACCCCATCTCCCTCTCGTCACAGTAATAAATCATAACAGAAAATAATTAACCAAAAAACCAATCAATCTTCAAAGCAATATCAAGTGAAATATCTACAGCATAAAGATAAGAGCGAAATATAAAACGTGCAATCTCAGAAAGTCGCTTTCAAAAGACGGAAGTGCTTACTCGACGACATAGCGTTTTGATTTATTCGACCCAGACGCCATTGAATATGAAGTTTCAGCCGCTGAGGTGGCGTCTCAAATCACTGATGAAAATTCTAAGAAAAAGCTCTGTTAAATATTCTCCCCTCTTTGCCGTAGTGATCGGGATTGCGATGGGATTACTATCGAGTGTCTTTTAGAAGCTGAACGTTAAGATCTTGGCTCTAGGAAAAATGAAATGTTTCAAAAGATCAATGTACTGTATTATATTTACACAGTGCCACCAAAAAAATGCCTACATACATTGTAAGCCTACATACATACCGTATTTCTTGTTTACCTATACATACTTTTCATCCATAACAAAAAACGAATATCGGCTGCCAATAATTGCAATTACAAATATTTTTTCCCTTTCCTCAATCTGTACAAAAATAATGTTTCTCTTCCGCTTATTATACCCTCTCTACTTTTGAAAATAATGAGTTCAAAGACCATTCATTTCTCAGCACTCTCCCGTCACCCTATCTAATATCTCTCAAAGCGATAAATGAGTGTTGCCATTGAAGAAATTTCTCATTATGGTAATGATACTGGCTGGGATTTTTTCAGCATAAATCATATTATATTAGAGTGAGAGTCAAGTGGTATATTTTTCATCTATTCATATATTTTTTTTATTTAAATTGTTGCGCGCAAGTTGAAATTCGTTTTCGTATTTCAAAGAAGTCTTTGTGTTTTGCAAAAGTTTTTTGTATAAGCTTTTTAAATAAAAATGTCATGACAATAGTTAAATTAATACCTACTCTTTTCTGAACGACACCTGTGTACCTGTTCAAATGGTTTAAAACGTATAATTATTTTTGTCAAAATCACACCTATGTATTGGGATTGTGTGTGTGTGTGCATGTGCGTAATAACGAATAACCCAAAATATTTTAAAGGGTTTTGTGGCGAGAACCCTTTCACGTAGTTCCGTAATCAAAAGTTGCCCAATCAAATAGAATTCCATCAATTTGTCGGAGTGACCTTAATAATTGGAAAAGTGTCAATCAATATAAAACCAATAGGAAATGGAAATTGTTTTCTAAAATAAAATTGAATGATTCTTTTTATGAAAAGCAATTTAAAAGATACTCACATTCTATGTAACTACAGCCAGATACAAGATAAAGCAAATGAAAAATAACAACCTTAGCTACATTGTGTTATTTGATAGCAGTAAGGTCAGTGGGGGCAAGATGAAAAACGGGGTAACACAAAATGTCATCCATAACTCCAGATTTAGTGCAGATTTTGCAGTGATAGCAACATTATTAGAATCGCCATTTTGTTACGCCAAACTTTCTCATTCAGCGTTTGCCATTTCGAGTGATTGGTCGTGTTAAAAACTTAAATACCCGAGTCGTGACTTTTACGAAGTTAAATCGAGTTTTTTTATCTTCCCCCGAGTTCCATAACTTCACTTATGAGGTAGGTACGAGTGTTTTATTGGAATACCTGCTCATTATTTTGAATTTTTAGTCGTGTTATTACACCTAAATATGTTTTTATAACGTATTTTAGGAGTTATTACAACTTTCCATCTTCACCCATAAAAATTTGACGGGGTAAGAAGAACATATAAAAATTTCGATCTGACCCCGATTTCAAAACTCATAGTTTCATTTCAAATTGTGTGGATTTTAATTATTATTATTAATAAAAGGATTTAATTGATTGACAGTATTTTTTTTAATTCCTTTTTAAGCTGTAGTGGAAAGTTTGGGAACCTCTTCTTCAATCTTTCCCCGGTGGGGTAAGATTGAAATATACAAAACAAATAATTCGTTTTATCTTTGTTATGCCAAGGCATTTTGACACTACTGGTAGTTCCGAGTATTCTAGGCACTTCAAAATAAAGACTAGTGAGCATCAACAGCGTCAGATATTCATTTGAACGATTTTAGAAACTATTTCGGTCTTTCCCCATCACCTTTTTGTCTTTCCCCTAGACATATTTTCGTAATAACAACATTTAACTTATTTTTTTTTCTGCTTTCGAATAGATTTAATAGGAAGGTATTAATATGATACAAAAATATATTCTTTGCTCTTTACTCATGACAAAAAACATTTTAGAATACGCTTATATGTACGGTTCTACACGTCTTCAAACACAACACTGCTCATCTCATTGAAAAAGCGTTCGATCTTGCCCCTACCGACCTTACCTAGACGTTCTAGATTTCTACGTAAGTGTAAAAGTGAAAGACTTAGATGGATTAACTATTTACCTTCTCTCTCTAAAGACGTAATAATTTTAAGTGAACAAAGTCATTATTATGTAGTACGGTATCCATCACTTTCTTTAGAAGCTTAGACGGCCCTTACCAAAGTTTTTAAATGAGCATAATTTGCAACTTACCAGACATAATGGATCGAATTTTTATCAAACACGTTCTCTAAATAAATTTTACAAGAATAATGTTCTTACCTGATGAAAAATCCGGTACAATAGTCACAAGAATAATTAAATTTCTCTCATTAAGAACAGCCACATATTCTTGCCCACTAGGTTATACATTTGGTGAATTGGAGCGCAAATGAATCTCTCTTTTATTTCGATTTAAAAATGCACCTCGGTACGGACGTGTGTATCGCGATGACCTAAATATTACGGGATGTTACGACTAACTCGATGTAGGGGGAAGGGGGGATAGTTCTGACGGAAATCGACTTCAATTAATAGCGTTGTCGCGGGCCCACGTATCAGTTTGTCGAACAATTATTGTATAGAATCCGGTCATGTTACTCAAAAGGGTCTAGAACAAAGGTTAGGTGTTGCTCTCTACGAAAGTTCGCAGACTGTTTCGGCAGGTCTCGGAGCAGTTATAACACATTTGATCCCTTGTCAAATTGAGAGGTCTCAATGTCAATATCAATAAAAACGGAAGGTTGAACGTTGTTACATAGGAATTCAAAAGGGAAGGTTATTTGACCGACAAAGAACACGTCGTCGGGTCTTATTAGGGTTAATATGTATTCTCAAGAATTTCGTACGTTGATACTTTGAATTTTAGTATTGATATTCGTTTAACGTTTCGACTGATATTGGCTCTAGCGAAGGTTTGTCTAGAGGTCTTGTTACATTTTTCGATGGGTAATCATTGAACAATCATATGATATAATATGTAATATACTCATTACTTGGATGTTAACTACGAGGAAGATAAGAGAAAGATTTTCAAAATTCTACTTCCGAATCTAGTTTGGCATTGCTTTGTAAAAGACTTTTCAGTCTGGTTAAAAAATAATTTGAACAAGAAAAAACTAAATGCATTTGAAAATTTTCTAAGCTCCACACTGCTGTATTGAGTTTGGTTTAATTAAAATTCTGATGGTACTTGGCGGTGGTGATACTCATTAATATGCCAAGTGTGAGCTCTGAGAGCTTTTAAAAGGTGTTCTTGAGTAAATTTCGAAGCATTAATGAACAGATATAGATACATTTTATTGGAACCTTTTGAGAATATTGAATGAATGTAATAGAAGAGATACATTATGTTAAAGATATTTAGTAATTTTGAATTAGGCTGCTATTTTGTAGGAGTGATAAAAGTGATGTATATGATTATGGGTTGTAAAGGAGCAAACCAATATCATCCTAATTGCCTATATCAACTACTTATGTTGGACCCTGCTGAGGCTGTAGCAATCGACTGGTGGCTGTATAACCACCACACAGCACCAAGTGGAATATTAAATGCCTTCCCCAGAGATGGGCAGTAGTATCTCATAAGCTAAAAACGCATGTCCAGCGCGGTGAGTACAACCAAATCCCCTAATATATTAGCAAACATTGGGGGAGGTCTTTGTTTAGTAGTGGTTGCGACGATGACGTAAAATTAATTATGAATTCGTTAATGTATTTTGAAAAGTCGTTGTTTCCTAGAAATCCATCACCAAGTACAGTCGGTTTTCCGAACTTTACTCCACATAAACTTTCAAATTTATTAAGATTTTAATTATCTCTTCATTATTATCGTTATATTGAATTGCGACTAGAAATTCAATCAATGGCTAATGATGCATCAACCTCGCTTTATTCTGCTCATCACGCGCGCTTCAGTATGTGAATCACGACTCACCTTCACCTTTAAAAACTAGTTTCTTTTAGCCTATAACTGTTTTTAACTTAATGTTTATTTATGAATAATTTATATTGACCTTGCTCTTCAACTTACGTAACAAGTTACGGTCCAAGTAAATTGTAAATGAATTCATTTCTCCTGTTGGGCTTAAAATTATTGTTTTCTGATTTTGACTAGCAAATAAACATTAATAGTATTTTGTCTTATTAAAGTTAATTTATTAAAGTAGTAAGTTTTTTTAAAGCTAAAAAAATAAGGTAGCATTGTTCTAAATTAAATACATTTTCTTGCCTACGAGAAATGAAATTTAATCCAAAATATAATATCACATTTTTAATATTTTTCTTATCAAAAGATTGTTTTTGTACTCGTTTCTCGCAGCTTGAGCCGAGCACGTATTGAAATTCTCAAAACCCAACATGAAATGTAAAATACTTTTCATTTTACATAGTAGAAGTACCCTAGTATGAAAATCATACCTATGTAGAAGCCTGATTGCTTTTGAGCTAGAGGTTTTACTGATTTCTCAAGGGGACTCTAAGTTTTCTTAAGTTTTTAACTTTCCTCAAAGCTTTCGAATTGAAGCAGAAATCAGCGCTTTGTGATTTTACGTAGTGACTTTTCTCTTGACTTTCTATATCCTGTAAGAATTTGTTTATTTATATTTATTTTATGTGAATAGTCCCGGTGTAATTTTAATTCCAAATCATCCAAGAGCTTAGTCACACATCGACTTTGAAACACATGAGCTATAAGAAAGTACCCTAACAAAAGAAAAAAAAACAATTATTATTTCGACATTCACGTCAATGTTCTGGGATTCTAAGAAAAAACCGCTTTGTACTACACCAAAATGTGACCACACCTACAAGGAAATGTCGATTGTCATACGTTCCTATTAGCATGACCATCATAAACTAAGTAACATGACATGTGCTGACAAGAGACATGGTGCAAGGAGAATGTACTAGTTAGACCCACGCCTTATATAACAAGCTTACGTCGCACTCGTATGCATTGTAAAGGAAAATAAACATACAGTGAATTAAATTTATAAATGCTGTGCTTTGGCTAAGGCTTTTTTAACAAGATTTTTAAAAGAAAACAAAAAGGTTGTCATAGAGGTGCTTGAATTCGTTGAAAATTATCCTCGACCACTTACAAATAGGACCCAGTTTGTTATTCACTCAAAAATGTCTCTTAAAAATGTCAATAACAAAAACATAATTCAACTCAAACACAAACGTGATTGAGAAAGAATCATAATTAAATTCCCAGAAAAAAACATATTTTCCTCGTCTAATTCCGAATATGCCGAAAGTATTTCCAAAGTCAACGGCATTGGAACGTGGAAGCTTAGCAAATGTTAGATACCATTGTCGAACAAATATTAAAGAAACATATTATATAACATTAAGTATCTACTTAATGTTTTTCTTTTTCTTAGAATACACAAACAAAGTAAATACTTTTATTTGCGTATAGATTAATATGTACCTTTATAGACACATAAGAGGCGAGGTTTCTTTATGTATGATAATGTCACTTTGCCTTATGAAGCCATTTTCTTTATTTTGGATGTGTGTGGATCTAGAAAAAAAAGTTAAAATATCTCATTTACTAGTAATTATTCTTTGAACCATGACCTTCAAATAGGACCACAACAAAGCTGCTTACTTTCAGAAGTATGTTTGCTATGTATGAAGGTAATACTCCCCCTAACTTCCTCACTTTGTTCTTTGCATACCTTCTACTAAACCCAGGTATAAATTAACATTAATTATGTGCAATTAGCACCAATGATAAAATCCAGAAATGCTTAATGGTCATTAAATTCAAGTTATTTCGTTCCAAACGTGAAACTTTTAATTGATGAATCCTTAAAATGTATTTCAAGGAAATTGGGTGTAGAAGCATTTACTCACTACGAGTGCTAAGTAGTTTTCAGTGCATTGAATAACTTGCTGTAGAAATGCGCTAGTTATTCTATTTACAGATTTCAAATAGAAAGCTACATTACATAAATTTAAAATGTAATAAGGCCAAATTCCTAAAAAATACAATAAATGGCATGTACAAGGAAACGATAAAAAGTTCACAACTAAATATTTGATAAGTTCCTCTAAAGGATGTTAGATAACAATTTTATAATTGATTTGATAAAAAAGAGGAAGCCACCATTACTTTTGTTATACCTACAGAACGTTTGTCATCACATTCATTTTCGAAACATTTACTTTCCCTCCATTAGAAGAACAAAAAGTTAGATAAAGACAAGATCGTCTCTCTAAAGCAAACTAATACCGATTTAACGAATGATAGGAGCAGTCGTTAAAGCGCCTTTCCAACTCCAGGTAAGTCTCGGAAGCATTTTATTACGTCTCCTAGACGTGTCCTCGCCGTCGCAAACTTACTCCACTATTCAATGACTGGCGATCAATTAAAAACTAAGTGTTCAACACCCAGAGTTTGCTCAAAACTTTCCTCCAAAGGTTTATTTAATGAGCGGTTCGGAATAGACTCTCAATCTTCTTCTTTACTTTAATTCGCTTGAAGTGTGAATTGAGAATGGCTTACGAGACTTGAATATTCTAGAGCCAAGTGGAACCTTATTAGAAATTTTATTGAAGAAAAAATGAAGATAATAATATTTTTGAGAATGGATAAATTAATAAGGCAGGTGACATTTACGAATGAATGCACATAAATTAAATATGTTAAAAGTAGAGTCTAGATTTTTTTTATTATAATCACTAATTAATTTCAGTGAAAATCTCTGCCAATCTAAAAACGAGCCGGCATAATATTCATCGGTAAACGTATTTCAGCCCCAAACCGTTATTAATCCAATGTTAAGTCAATTAGGCGCCGACTCTCTTATTAAGGGGCGGATATAGGCGGATATGTGCGGATATAAGTGCTTCGGGGCGCGTTGGGTCGGAAACTAAAATCGTGGCGCGGTTTGCGCCCCCTGGTCTAATGGGCCCCGCCGTAACGAGGGACTGCGAGGACTCTCGAGGCCCCGACCGATGTCGGAGCGAGACTACCTACGGCTCTAAAACGAGTTGTGTATGTCAAGGGTCTTATGAGATCGTTCTTTGAGTGTTCTATGATTTTCGGCTGTGGGGAGCCACGACGGTGGCCAGTCACCGTTGTGTTTATAATTTGAATCATGTGCGCCGTTGCGGCTTTTTAATAACTCCCTCGCTTGGGATGTAAACCACTAGTGTATTTTGACTCTTTATCATTTTGTTGTTGCCAGAGCTGTATTCATTGTGCAATTTTCTTTGTTTTCAGATTTGATCTTCGAAGTGGCTGTTCAGTATAGGTAAGCTTTAATTTCATATTGTGGATCTAGCAAAAAAATTAAATTATGCATTCAATTTGGCAGTTCATATCATTTCGTTTTTCATTAATTCGGCTATTGTGAGTAAAGCCAGATCGGCTTCGGATTTAATCAATTGACCCAACGCTCTACTCCATTTTGGGAGGGACGGGTCCGAATCTGAAAGCCCTACAATCATTACTAGGTACATTATTGCCCGTAATAGTAGCCCTTCGATTGAGATTGCTGATAAATTTAATGGAACTATCCAATAGTGTACCCAAGATTTTCGATTACTGACCCGTATCTGTCACTTGCTTTAAGTTATGGGAATTTTGATATATTTATTTATGGGCTGCTTTAATACTTCTCTACTGAATGGTTTTATAGCTTGTGCTCATTAAGAAGCATCATCTTTATCAACATATTTACAGCATAGTTTTGTCTATAATGATTTGATAATTATGATACTAAAATGTAAATGCGGCTAGGTCTATAATAGAAATGCGTAAATATAAATTGCATTATATTTTAGATAGTATTGTATTCAACCAACAAGACCAATTTTGTGAATCAATTCCCACAAGGGCCGCTATTGATGACACAGTGCATCTGACGTCAATTGCACTTCAAGCCTATCGAGCCCACATTGGCAGAAAGCATGATGATAAACAAGCACTAAATCACGTGTCTGATACAAGACAAGGTCATCGGCCCCTGCAGGATGCCAGTGCTTATTCCATTACTGCCGCACCGACTGTTTTATTACATTGGAATTTTGTTTCGTGATTCCGACTTTGATAAGCTAATGTATGCACGTACACGCGTCATCTATCATCATTTATACGACGAATATTACTCGTAGGTATTAAAATTTCTATTGTACTCGAATTTGATGTACGGGATCGTGCGGATTTATTTGTTTCATCCACAATTCATATTTAGATACTGTTGCTAGTCTGTGTACAATAGATTTTGGCGGGGTTAACAGACTATAATTTTCAAAATTTATTACGTGTATTGAATACACGAAGCTTCGTCCGCATAATGAAATACTGAGACCTTTTATTTGTGAAGAAATATTTACAGACTGATCGGTATTACGATAGTATATGAAAACAAAATTCGATTTTCTATCATCAAACGGTATAATACCGGAGCAATCTATAAGATTGCCTCAAGGCCGTCCGACGATTCTGATGATTCCTAATGTGCTACGTGACCAGACATCAAAGAGCTTTTTAAACTATGAAGCCGAGTCGAAATGGGAGATCATGATAGAATAGTGCCATAAAAGTTGTACATGTTGAAAGCACCGCTACTGTAGACGCGTTTAACTGCTAATCGCGTTGTGAACGATAGCAACCGACAGTGCTTACTGCAACGGTTTGCACTGGGACCGTTTGTGGCCAGCTTGCTCTACTGAACTGATTGCACTATACGTTGCTGTGTGACTCGACCGCGTATGGCTTTTGGTGTTCTCTGTACAACAAATGGATAGTTTGTAAATAAAAACAAATGGATTACCACCAGAATGGAATTTGTTGAACATGTAGTATGTGTATTACATTAATTTCTGTATTGATTGTAACAGATAAATTAAATACGATAAATTAATATTTACGTAAGCAAAAATATGCAGGGCATAAATGGATGAAGTAGACTTGACCTAGAAAATAGATGCATAACATTACGTACATATTCAAGTAATCATTATTGAAATTAAAACATTAGACGGATCATTACATCTTAATCTGTCTCAGATCACAATACAAGCGAAGCCAAACATAAACCCTCCTAATGCCCAGAATGTGATTTGTATACTAATTTCTGAATTAAATTTATGGAAGCCCAATTTGACATCGAAACGTTTAATAACATCCGCAATGAATATAAAACCGTCAATGGATACTGACAAACAATATTTATTGTTTGTTTTTACACAAAAATATAGCCGTGTCTGGGAAATTGTCATGTTGGTCCGAATATAGATCCCTGGGGTACTATCCTCGGTAGTGGGTTCGTAACTGCGAACATTTAGCTTGATATAAACGTTCTGGCATGTATCATTGTTATAATGGGCAGTGATTCAAAGTTTTAGGTATCCCTCCAAGGATTGCGTGTGGTTATAAATTAATAACCGCATAACCTTTTCTTAATGGTCCGGGTCGACTGCTTTATTAGATGTATGTTGTTTATCTAATAATGTTGTGTCTTCAACAATCAAATGGATATTGATATTTTCATATAAGTTGTACGAGGTACTCAAAGTACTAGCTTCTTCATTAACATATTCATATGTTTGTTGTCTGTTCTTGTGCTTATCAAGAATTAGGGGTAAAGAGATCTTATATGGAAATGATGGTCATTAAAAGATTGAACATGACAAATGTATGTTACCCCTCTCTCGTATCGACCCTTTCTTCATCAAACGTGTCATGAATCATAGCAGAGTTAGATATTGTCACTTAATACGCCTCGTTTATTTCCGTCATTTGGACGGTTTATTGTTCTGTCAAATGAGTGATAAATAAATAATAATCTGCTTGTAATTTTTATATTCCTCGCAAAATTTCGTGAATCATAGATCCTGTTAGCAACAAACTGAAATTAAACATAAAATATAAGCAACGTTTTCTGAATTTCAGTCATTGTCAAAACTTTTAGTTTTTTAACAGAGAGTTAATTCAACAGAGATTTAATTCATATGATCAGGACTTCATTATAATATTTCAATATTTGAAAAATTCTGGGAACAATTTATTTCTAGAATAATATGGTAAAATCTGTCTTTTGGGTGTAGTTATTTTAAGCTAGCTCCGAGATTTCCTTTTGCTAAAACTTTATTTAAACACAGCATACTTTAAACACAGAAGTGCTATTTAGGGTACTTACATCATTGCTTTTTATACCAATTTGGAGGTTCTATTCGTTGTAATATAAAGTTTATAAATGCAGGCACGTAAGACATTTAATTCCATTTTGGTTAGAAATTATTCAAATTCGCAATCATGATCATGTATTCTTCATAATTTGTTCCACACAAGTTAAATTCACACACAGCGTACCAGGAATCATTAAAAGTACCCACCTTCCAAGAGTTTTGGAAACTCCATTACTTATTCATACAAGTCATGCGGTGTAGTCTCATCTCATAATGATGTATGACTCATCTAATCAAATTTTAAGTAATTTCCTTAACGTAACCTTCACGGCTCTGATGTCAGATTGGTACCAATTAATGGTCGAAAATCTATTTCAATTCGAGCTTTGGTTTTTATTGAAGGATCTGTTTTTTTTAAGCTACATAGTTTTTTGTTTACATTTTTGTACTCGTATCAATGGACCTAAAATATTATTCCGATCCAAAAGAGACATTATCGCGTACTCTCTTTGTTATTTGAGCTAATCTCTTTTATTATTATTTAATTGGCTTTGCCATATTCAGAAAGAATGGATTAAATGAAGTGAAATACACTTAAATGATTCAAATAGAAATATAGTATAAGCCTAGAATGACGTCATATGAATAGGGAAACGGCAGCAGAACCTCAAATCGCAATGACGTGATCATGAGATCAGACGCTGCTTAAGGTGCAGTCAACCGAACTAAGATAGCTTAATTGGATGTTAAGTAATTTACATTTATTTAAATTGATGTGCATGTTAACGTTATAGTATACAATATACATGTTTAAACAGTAGTGAAACTACGACTATACAAAAAAAAAATAATTACGCAAGGAAATATTGACATTGAGACCAGTAGTTTCTTTTTAATATATCTGACGAAATTATCTAACAATTTCCATAAGTCTTTTTTTTCATATTTAAAAACGTACATTATCCATGGCATTGACAAAAAAATCTGTGTCTACACTATGGTACACTCACATATCACTGTATAAGTACACAATTTTGAGAGTTTATTCACACTTTACATACTGTTTAATCTCCACTATGTATATTAGAATTGCCTAGCCTTGTGCGCAGACGCTCCGTGACCTTGGCTGATGAGCGCCGCGCAATGCGTGCATCACGATCACACCACATCACGATCTCTTCGATAGGTGCACGGCGAGAGAGACTACCACAATGCTACCAGGAAGAGGTTTTAATGGAATATTGATTGAGTGGATCTGTTTCTGTTTGTTGTTCTCTTTTTATGTCTTTAGAGTGGTGATCTAATAAGTATTATATTTGGAATGTAAGTGTAGGTCCTTATGTTATGTATACAAAGGCTGTGTTTCTTTATGAAATAATCTAAACAAATTTTATAAGAGGACATTTTTTATTCGTAACCGACAAAAGTACCTTAAGTTTCCGTAGTCTTTCACTTTTGGGAAGCTACACTATTCACTCGTGACATAGACTGTTATCCGAGTGAAACTGCGAGAAACAGCTAGAAGGTATTCTATGGTTTGATGTAAAAATAATAGTTAACAACAAAAGGCCTGATTATACAACATTGTTGATAACATGAATACTTATAATATTCTTAGTACTTACGCTCTTTATATCCCAAAATTTTCGATACTGAATATTCCGAGCATAATATCAATCTGAATTCAAAACAGATTCATTATTTTTTCTCATTATCATCCCCTTATCTTATTACATCCCATCAAACGAAGCAATCTTCGTAAATCGGTTTAACCGAAAATGCCTATAAAATATGTTTTTTTGTAATCGAGTAAAATATCATCCTCTCATATTTGAATCGTGTCTTGAAGGTCGGTATTTTGTCACTGCAGTGTAAAATATTAACCTGGGATATACATTTTTGTGTCTGCCATTGTAAATTTTGTTCTCACAATTTTCTTGGCGCATTATATTTTATTCAAGTGAAATGTGACTGTTTTCATGAATGGAATATATTACTCATATTTTAATACCCAGCCATTTTGGTGTTAGTACGAGATTCTCATAACGTTGATCGTAAATAAAGAGGTTTATTCGATCATCCCAATCTCTATTTATTTTGGTGAATGTTTTTATAAGGTTTAGAATTCAGTTATTGTAGAAGCGTTGTCTTACATACTGCTTATATTGAGATTTATATAACCAAATTAATCTAATTGTAACCATCTTTTTCTTTTAACTGGTTATTGAAAAATGTTAACGTCGTAAAGTATTGCACTTATGCACTAATGTATAACCATGCCAACCTAAAAATGTACTAACAAGAAAACTAAATAACTAACAAGGTTAAATTTTATTACGTCATTACGTTTAAACTGTAATAGGGTCCAAGCGTAAAAATTCTCGTCTAAGCACGTTCAATTTCCACGAACACGGAATTTTATTCTAAAGTTTTATACTAGAACGCTATTAGCTACGAAAAACCCGGTATAAAGTGTCCCTCTTAAACGTTTTACTGCGCTATTTAGAGGCAGCCCTGTATCGTGAGTGCAATACAGCTCAATTAAGCGTCTGCCAGCCCTGCGCTGGTGGCAATTCGTTGTGGGCAAGTTGTGGTCACATTAACCCGTCGAACCGCACAGTCATTTGCGACAAAGAATTTTGTACATTGTTGACTGATGCGCAGACAACGTTGTGTGGTGTGCAATCACATTTATTTGCATAAGAGTGCTCAGTTGAATTTTAATGGAGGGATTATTGTTTCTTTTGTTGCGGTGATAACGAGGTAGCAAACATCTTGATACTTGCTAAAATTTAGAAAAGCAACGAAGAAGTTTGTTTCTTTGTTTAACGTAAAATTTAATTATCCTTCAAATATTAATTTATATGACATAGTTTGTTCATGAATAAAAAAGGTATGCAACGTATAATCTGCTTACAATGCCGTGTTAGGTGTCAGAGCTAATTGAGGCAAATAGGTTACAATGGCGTGCCTAGTCTATGAGCTGGATGTCTTGATATCTTTACAATGGCATTTCAATTTTAAATATTGCCCATTATGGTTATAAATGCTAGAGTCATGCTGAGTAACTATTGTGTTACTGTTAACTAAAATTTTGATCAATAAAAATACTCAATAAGAAACGTGAGAAATAAAAGTGTAATGAGTGATGTAGTTATTAAATGCCTAACTTCTGTTTTGAAATTGCAATTGCCAATATTGAGAACAAATAATTATCTCATTTATTTTTAGAATCTACTTTCGATTTATTACTTAATTAAAATTCAATATTTCAGTTTTTACGTTCCTTATAAAATAGTACGCGGTTCATTTTCGTACTCTCACGCACAATGATGCCAAGGGCTTTTCACACAAGCTCGACGCTCACGACACGAAACCGGGGATATTGTTTCAATTAATGAATATACCCTTCACAGCACATGTCCCCCGTTGTGTTACATCAACTAATTACTCGAGTTAAATAAAAATAAGCGCAATTTCCTTAATGTTGTCGTGAAAAATTATCGCTGTTGTGTTTTGTTTTAATTAAAATTACCCAACGCCTAGCTCCCCGACTATGCTGCTCAACGTTTATGGTTTCACGTGAGAACTGTTTTTCGTATTAGTGTGGGGACAGAAGGAAATGGCTCTTTTTAACTGCACGTAAGTGTATTTTAAAAATATATGGCACATTTTTAAAGATACACTTAGGTGCAATTAAAAATGGTACATTTTTATTAAGGTTACACTTGAGGGCAATGAATTCGGGTAATTTAAAAAACTTTAATGAATTTTAAATACATACTTTAAATATTCTTTATTTATAAGGTGGTGAATAAAATTCTAAAACATTCATTGTTACTATGACCGGATAAAAAGGCTTCACTTGTTCGTAAACTTACACTGGTTCGAAGTCAAAATCCCACACGCGACAAAGTCGTTTCTACTTTGCTTAATCTTGTCTTTTCCCGATAGTTACATCGTTGGCTATGCCACTGAGATTTTATTCTAGTTGTAAAACGTTTTATGTTCCCTTTTGCAGAAACAAGTCGACTGACAGCATGTACTGTTTTCTGTCGACTTTAATACGTTTAAAAGACAAAAGGATTAGTATAATAAACATTTATGAAGGCTATTTTCCTCTAATGGCCGATTTCTATAACTAATCCGATGTTTTGCGATTAGAGATAGAAATAATTTATATGGAGATACTTTCAAAATTCAATCTTCATTCGCAAATTAACGAAGATTGTGTGATCCTCAAACAAAACCAAAATTTTATGATAGCTTAGTAAACAATAAGTTTATTAACAACGTTCACTTTATGCTCGAAAGACAAAATATTTTGAATATTACCGTGCGAAAATCTAATAACAAAAATCATCCCGTAAACCATTGGACCCAAGAAAACTAGTGGCCGGCAAAAAACATTTAACAAAGGCACCTCTATTAGTTTTTGTTCCGTGTACAGACGACAGCAGGTCAACGTATACCAATCTGTCAAATTTTACCATTCAAACATTAACCTACCCACTATTGTGATAAGGTTGAAAATCGATTGCAGAAATTTGACAGATTGTGGTAACTTGATGTGCTGTCGTCTGTACATTTTCCCATCTAAATCCTGACGGTGAGCAAATAAAATCGCTTGAGAGTAAAGTAATTTAAGTGTTGTCGCGAGCAGTGTATGGAGTCACCTTTACAGTGAATTATGCATTATGCTGGGTGATGAGTATGTGTGTGACTTTAGAAAGTCAGCTTAATAGAGCAGTTGCACTATTTTGTAATACTTTTATGCTAACTGCGGAATTCAATAATCTGTCTTGATTTGCCTACTAGAGATAGGACTTTGACATAAGCCCCATACAAGTAATGTCAAATTCTTATCTCTAGTAAGCAAATCAACAGATAGATGGAATATTGGGAACGGCTGCAAATCGGTTCTTAGCCTAAGTTGCTAGTTATAGGTAAAGTTAAATCGAGTTACCCAGCCTCAGTCACTTAAAGTTGGTTTGTCTTAAAATTATTATTTTTTGTTTTGTTTGGTTATAATAACTTTAATAAACGTCCGACTTAAAACAAAAAATATTTATAAAAAAATTGACTTCAGATTATTGCCGTCGAAATAAAAAATCGTAAAATTGCGTGCTTTATGTAACCTGTCTCATACAGAAGGCAAGGTAACGTGATCCCTTTGAGAAACAAAAAATATTTCCATGTAATATTTCAACGTTTATAAACAGAATTAAAAAGAGTTAAAAATATTCTTAGTGTAAGTTAGTTCCATAAATACAACAAAGAAATTGTATCAAGGACATTCTTCTCTATAAAAGGTAATACAAATTAAAAATATATTTTATAAATAGAAAAAAGTGGGTGAAATTGCTCCAAACTACAACCTTTTTAAACACAATAGTTAAAATTTAAAAATCTTTTATTCATAAAATGGGTCGCTTATAAAAGCTTTCTAAATATAACCTGCTATTGTCACTTTGTTGTCAACAATTACCGAGGACAATACGAACGAAAATAAACTTACTTCTAACGAAATTGTAGCACGTTTATGAATAGGTAAGTGTCTCACTTCAAAACAAAATAATAACAAGCTGTGTATATTCTATTGAAATTCAATGACCTGTAAATATTTAGATCACGTGTATGAGGAAAAATAATAAGTCGAAGTTATATTTATACAGACCAGACAACAATTTTGACTATTATTAGGTCAACGTTCAATCTATTTTTTTCACGTAAGTCTTTACTGTAAACTGTATATGATCTATGTATGTAAATATATCTAGGTAATATGATGTATGTGTCTCATTACTCTACTGAAAGCTATACTTTTAAGATGGACTGCGAGCTACACGTTCTTGTTTATCTGAGCCTATACCTACTGTCGCATTGCTAAGCAAAAGCATGTCCTTCTCTCGTCTTTACTGGCGGACGGACTTTGTTTGACGAGCCACACCAATAAAAAATAATACCTACCTACAATAAAAGAATGCAACTGAAACCAACATTATTTAAAAGCCTGCGAGAGAAATAACCCGTTAAAAATTCACTTCATAACCGAAGCGAGCACTTCATTCATTAATTTTCCCACCGAAAATGAAGTAGTCAGTTACCGTTTGAACTTTTTCGAATTCGCACGCTTTTCGGCGAACAATGAGGAACTTTATTCGCGGTGTAAATTTACAACACCCGGGTGGGAAAAGTTCGTAATGATACGTTCATACCCCGCGTGTGTTTATCTCATAGATTATGCTCGTATAAATAAACATGTGTATGAAAATATTGTGTAATTTTGTTCGTAATTATGATTACGAAAACAGGATTCAAAATAACAGCGTATAAAGCTTGGGTTTGTATCGTTATTCAAATTATTTTATTCACAACTTTCCTCACGCCCAATGTATCAACTTACAGTCTAGGTGTTGCGTTAAGTTAGTCTATTAAGGCACATTTCTATCAGCAACCCTCTTATCTATCAAATATACCAGCACAACATGGACAAACTAACACTAGACTCAACCAGACACTATCGAGAGCTCATAATGTCAAGCAAAGTATACATTTTAGTACAGAACTAGGACCTAATACACCATGTCTAGATAACGAAAACACACTGGAACATTGTGAACTATTTGCCCTGATAAAAGCACCAACTTTGTTACTTTTATTCGTTGGTGCCTCTGTCTATTTCTAGAAGTGCCACTTTGTTACCGACGCATGAAAGAAACACTTCTAGGTTAATGTTTTGTGTAACCAAGCATTAGTGGTGCTGATAAAATACTCTTTGTTCTTAATCTTGTTCCTTTAAAACGTTTTGTAGCTTTTTATTTTGAGTACAATGATAATGTGGTGAATGAAGTTGGAAGGATCTGTGGTAATATTTAGTAGTTAATGTACTTTTGCTACTATCTTTTGAAACTTAACGGCTACTTCAGCTGGCTTTTCAAATATGTTCTTTGTTTTTTCCGTGGTCTTTACACTAGTGTTAAATGTAAGATTAGACGAAAAACTTGCATGCAATGACTTACACAAAAACACTATACTGGGATGCAATTGCATGTGCAAGTCTATGTTACTTTTTACTGTATATCTTTTTATGTTCGCACCGATAATGTGAATAAATCAGCTCTAACATTACGTCTTTGCTATCACTCATAACACCACGTAATAATTCTTCATACTTTACCTTATGAAACATCTCTCACGGGTTTTTACACATCTTTGTTTTTTATTGTATGCCGTATCGTGTTAGTTCCTCTTATTATTTAATGGGTAGCTGTCGTAATTTTGTTTGAGTTTATGTTACTTACTTACGTTACTTTTTTTTTTACTTATGTTATTTCTTATATATTAGTCATAGGGTATCAATAAAAGCTCAGAAATTAATGGAGACGATTAAAAACATTTATTGACTTACGAAAGATTCCAATTTTGACTCTATTGTATTTTTGTAACATAGTTCTACGAGCAGGGGCACGTATAAGTGAGATTACTTTTTAATTTTTTATCATTGATCTGTATGCAACTGTTACTTATGGTAAATGTAAAAAAAAACTTTTCATAAAACAGTAATGACGGATTTAAAGGAAACCATACTACTTATCTTATAGTGCAGTAACGCAAATTAATCATAATCACAATAGGTTTATATTTAACCAAATAAACAGAAACCCTTTTTTAATTGCATATTAAATCGATTCTCAACTGAATAGCAATCAACCATTGTTTTGTAATTCATTATTTTAACTATGATTAAAATTATTATTTGATATTGCAATTTGTTAATATCTAATGGTAGAAGATGAGTGTTATGTCTTCGCTAGCTTTCGCCAATGGTTTCACCCGTTTCCTGAGGGAACTGCTTCACAGACTCGGATAAGAAGTAGCCTTATGTTATTATGAGTTCTGAGAAAATCTGCTGTGTAATATTGAAATGTTGTGTTATTTGATAGTGAAATGTAATGATATAATGTGACATTTTGTGGAATCTTTAAATATTGAATAATTATCGATAAATGCCACAAGATCACTTCCCTTGATCTCAGTTGGTATTTAATGTGAAGTTAATTGGCTTAACCCAGGATCAAACCCTATAACGATGTGCCAAATAGGTAAGCCAGCTAAGACTATCAAGTCAGCTAATTACGTTTTATCATATAAAATAGATGATGCGCTTCATAATTAATGATCTCACGGATAATTAATGTCGGCGGAAAGTAATTGCACAAAAATGACAAAGTATCATTGTTATTACCGTGCACTTAGCGATATTATGTAGGTACGCAGTCTTTCATTAATTATGTAATTTTTTAAAGGCTCATTTGTTTTAATATATTTTTTTGTATATTTTTGTTTTGGATTGCTATAATTTGCCAGGTACAAGGCTATGTAGATCCAGGTTCGAAGATAGTTATTTTAACTACCATGTTATCACTACTCTTATTTTTTTAAAGGCGTTAAAGGTGCCTGCTAGGGGAGTTCAAGAAAAAGGGAGTAAAATTAGAAGCAAAAAAGTATTTGAAAGCTAAAACGCACGTGTAAGTATAGTTTTGTTCAGCAATTCAATGTAAATTCCGTAGAAAAAAGGCACTTAATCGCAATCCCAGGCGTGATGGTATGTGTAGCTTTAAAACCTCGCAAATGTCATTAGCAGGACTCTAAGGGGTGGCGAGGATTAGTGGGGGAGGTCACTGACCCCTGGCCGGTGTCGACCCTGCACATTGTGCGGTGCGCATGCAATCTTATACGTGTTTACCTTGATGACTTTCTTATATGTTGGAGATTTGAAAGTTATTATTTTGACTAATTCGATGTATGCAGATTTGCGATGAACAATGCGAGAATGTTTTCTCATTTATTGCTCGTACAAAAAATAAATGGCACTAGTAGCAGCGTTAAAAAATGGTGTCCTAAAATGAATTGTACCAACTGGTGCATAGATACAATTCAATTTTGAAAACGCCATACATTCCTCAAATTTGGATTCGGAATGCAGTAATTGTTGCAAAATTTCATATCCCAGCACCATTTTTCAGGAAAAAGCCGTTTGGCAATGAAGAGTTTCCATTCACAATTCAAATCTGAAACCCTTCTAAATTGTCGTGCTAACATGGAACGTCACTCTTAACATTTAGGCAACTTTGACAAATATGTCTAATGTCTAGCCCCAAAATTGCTACATATTTATCCTTATCTCAAAAGCCAATTCCAACATAAAAAATAAGTTTACAAAAAGCATTTTCGTAAAAGTTGCTACTGAAATATGTGTCACCGTCACTTCTATCAAAATTGTTATGGGCGAAGTAAAGACACCTTATTTATATCTTTTTCGTTTATTACAAAAAGTTTTTTCGTTAAATTTTATCGGTCATAATTTTATTTTCCTCTCTCTGTAAGGAGGGATAGAACGACACCAAAGTTTTAATACCTCGTAAAGATGAAACAAATGTTGTGTGTGTTACGGGAACTGCACCAAAGTCTATTCCATCGCTTTCAAGCACCTAAATAAAATCTTTTTTATTGTGTGTTAGAGATAACAGCTTGTAATAATTATTTCCATACAAAAATCAGTGTTGAATTTTCGATGCCAAAATTCGAAATTTTCAAAATAGCTACGTTCTGAAAGGCGTCATCCACTGAGTGGGTTCCATCGACTCCGATAAAAAGGAAAATTAATCCTCGAGAGGGATTGCCAAATTAGGTCGTTTTATCTTCGTTTTAGCCGAGATATCTACCGATTTCGCTTCTGACGTAGGTACGTTTTTAATGTATCTTTCTCTTTCGAGATAAAGTAATTGGATTATTATCAAGACTGATCTTTATTACGAAAATATCTGTTAGTCTTGTTGCTAACAATAGGCTTTTTAAGGTAGGCGTTATCAGTTTTACCCCGAAAAGTTTAAGACTGAATTTATTACTTTTATTTAAGAATTTATCCTGTTTGACTACCTGCTTCATTAAGGCTTAAGTTTATTTTACGGAGAAATTTTCATTTCTACTGAAGTCTTCATCATTAGTAACAGAATACCTGATTTCTAATTTTATCCCAGGTTCCTTGATTTGGTTTAAAATATTTTGAAGGTTTCCGTAATATTGAGAAAAGGGTAGGAAATCATAAGAAAGATATGGGTTTAATTTCTTCCAAAAATCAGGGGGCACGGCAGTGCCCCCGCCAAGTCAAGCAGAAAAAGCGGCACGGCCCACAGTAGATCGACGCCATACAAGCGTTGGGACATAGGCTATTTAAATATCCAAATGTGAATTTTTGAAAAACGAGTTATGCCATCGTATTTGTTTTCCGATTGGACTCTTACATCAAGAGCTATAGTGCAAAATGTGATTTATTTGTATGGGAAGTGACTTAAAAACTGATGTATCTCCAGATTCCCTTCGCCTTTCGACTTGATTTTTTTATATGGTAATAAGACATGTATTTACCACATTTTCTTCAAACAAACATGGTGCAACAAATGTGCCCGTTTTGAGATACAAGTATTGACCGATTTTTGTAATATCATCCACATATAAGTTATTACTTTTACATATTTTATCTCTAAATCTCACTTCAGTGGTGACTCACTGATATGGTCAGGTCATAACTCGTCGGTGCACCGATAACAGATTACAGGTAAATATTTTATTGCACTCTTAATATATAAGTTATATCAGCAGTTTTGGCTGGATCTTGAAAGAACCTTCTAGCTGAGTTTCCGTTGTTTGTCGTCCCACTGCCTTGTTTTACAACGTCTAATAATAAACCAGTTTCTTTTCTGAATCTGTCTTGAATGTTCTTTTTTCTTTTATCTACAGATTTTTTGCATCGTCTCCTCTCGATTGCCAGGATTTAATGTCTAATCTATATGCTATATGAAGCAAACATTCCATGGCACGGATCCATGCATGAAGACTGCTTAATCCATATTTGTACATATCTTCGTCCACTGGTTTCTTCTGAACCAATCAGGGGGCACGGCAGTGCCCCCGCCAAGTCAAGCAGAAAAAGCGGCACGGCCGTACCATCCTTTTCTCGAAGCAATTCAGGCTATTTTCGACCCACTATAATTTCGTTGTGGATTAAACAAGAAGCCTGAATTTTAAGTAACTAATTAGGCATTGTATAAATACGCTGTATATATAATTTCAGACAATTTGAATCAGTAGTTTAAGAATGACAACTTGTTAAAGTTTCCGGATTTTGTCACTCACTGACTCACCGATCATCAAAAGTCCAAGGCACTTCTAGCAGACATAGAAGCTTCAAATTTAGAATACATATAGACTTTAGTGGCCTTATTATGGGAAAACTTAAACATTTTGCAATTTCGGTCCAGTTTTCTAAATACACTAACTGCATGAATAACTTTGTAATCCTATATAAATGTATAGGATTACAAGGTTACATTTGCAGTTAATGAATAATTACTGTACAATAGAAAACAATAGGTGTAGATAGATATCTACTATATTAGGCATAACGGGAAGGGGTATAGAGTGGGTAAAGGTGTGTTTAGTCCATGAAACTGAACAACATACCCGTAGGAAAATATGTTGAATTAAGTATGAAAAAAACGTTTCTTTACATTACAAATTCTACTTATGTTCCAAGAGAAAAGTTGTCCAGTTTCCTGGGCAAAGACACCCTTTACGTGTCTTTTGTGTATGTAAAGATAAACTCTACAAAAAGAAGTGAGATGCCATTAAAAACATCCTGTAAAAAACCCAAGTCTCGCAGCTCAGTATCTCTACCGTAAAAAGTTGTGAGATCCATGTAATACCAAGTCGGT
>NWSH02000525.1:9359643-9379023 GCA_002382865.2 Heliothis virescens | reverse complement strand
TCTATTTGTTAAACGTATGTAATAACTAAAGACAGAAGGTCCTTTAAGAAGAGACTAAATAGATTTACCGACTTGGTATTACATGGATCTCACAACTTTTTACGGTAGAGATACTGAGCTGCGAGACTTGGGTTTTTTACAGGATGTTTTTAATGGCTTCTATATTGTTCATTTCCTTCGGACGCGCCTTACACAAATCGCAAACTGCTGTAGAAGTGCCAGAGATATAGGATGCCACTTTTCCATCTATCATTGTCAAGAGCAATTTATGCTTGATAGTTGCATTTTCACATTTCGTTGGATTTAACCTTTCTATTTCTGTTTCTATATTAGTCATTTCGTTTTTAACATTAAACTCCGTTTCTTTCATGAACTTCCAAATATGGCCAAGTCGATCTATTTGTTAAACGTATGTAATAACTAAAGACAGAAGGTCCTTTAAGTAGAGACTTAATAGATTAACCGACTTGGTATTACATGGATCTCACAACTTTTTACGGCAGAGAAACAGAGCTGCGAGACTTGGGTTTTTTACAGGATGTTTTTAATGGCATTGTATTTTTTACCTCATCGGCATAATTAATAGTCCTCTATTCGATTTATGAGTATTTAAAAGTAAAACAGTGTTGTATTTGGAGGATATGCAATTTTGTGTGTTCGGTCGTGAATTGAAAACTCTACCGCTCTTAGAAAGTTGATTGTTCTTTTATCTCATTTCTTGCTTCTTACCATTCCGTGTTTAATTTAATGACCGTGTATGATTGGCAATAAACAGTTCAAATGCCATTAGATGTTACAGTTTGGCGTGTATCTACATAATCAACGTCAGTTCAAAGATGTCTATAGTTCGTTTTGATGAAAACAGTGTTTTTCGAAATGTTTCATCCAGTTTGCAAAACTCTTTATTACTTTACTGAAGTGGAAAATGTGAAAGTAGAAAAATGGTTTTTAAAAGCAATTGGCCAGACTCAGGCTCTCAATCTATCTAAGTCACCAAAGAGATCGACTTCGGATTGCGTCCGCTGTGTTGTAAATGCAAGTGATCTTATAGCTCCAGATAGGGAATAAGTAGCTAGTGCGTGTGAATATCCAAATGAGAGTTTAAATCGAACGGTAGGAACAATGTGATAACTGGTGGATTCAGTAATGATAGGAGAAGATATGACTTCTGAGGTTCGTGCTCATCGTACAGTAAAAACTGGGCTGGAAGTTAATACTACCTGTGAGTATATATCTCTATTAGAAAATAGATAAACAGTATGTTCAATAGAAATTCCTCAAATGCGGGTCTATAATCAAAATCTTTTCAGTACAGTACAACAACACATTTAAATTCAATTTCCCCAAGCCGGTCACAGAATTAATGATTGCATTCATAGTGAAAATGATGAATGAAGTAATGACGTAAATTGCTAGTTGCACATCGACTCGTGACCGACGGGCGGGAGCCGCGGAGTTCGCTTAGGTCATGGATGCGCGCACGCAACGCTCAGACATTTGAGGACAGTAAAGTACAGCTCTAAACAACATTGCATTTTATGTCTTATTTCTGCGAATAATTTCCAACTGCTCTTTAAGCGATGAATATCTAAAATATTTCATTTTCATCAAAAATATTAGCTTAAAATTTGAAAGCTGTGTTATAAAAATGTCGGCACCAAGCGGTAGAAGTTATCGTCAAAAAGAAGAACTAGCCCGTTGTACTTTATCGATACACAATTTATTCAATACGGCAACTTTTGCGTTCCGATGTAACTTGCTCATCGCTCGGCTCTAAGCACAAGTAAACGGCCTGCAAACTCTCGCAAAATAATCTAAATGCTTAGTTGAAACACTGCATTATTACATTGTGACATAGCTTTAAACTATTTAATTAAAATTGTTTTATGCAATCTCGACAAATGGAGGGAAACACGGTCGACGTGTTTTACAAATTCCATTTCACCTACTTCATAACTTTAATTAATGTCTGCTTTGTTTCTGTTCGAACTTTGAATCGTACTAATGCGATTGCAATGGCTATATTTTACATTCATTATTTATTCTGCGTATATTGTTTATTTACCATTCAATCCTCTCAATTTCAATTTTAATTTTATTTTGCATATATTTCAACATATTGAAATATTTATAATTCGTAGGATTAATAAATGAACATATTGAATAAAAATGTTCATTGATTTGGATTAGTAGTTCCCGCTATTAATTTATTCAATAATTAAAATGGCAAATATAAACGTTAGCTACCTTAATACCTGTTAATCAAATAGCTATAATCAACTGAAATAAAGAGTAATACGTAGTATTAATATTTAATACGCTGCGTACTACATTGCGACTGCCGCAAGCGTTACCAAAACATAATGCGTATTTTTATTTACACTGGAGTTGTTCGTACGGATCTGCAATGCGTATGAATAAGTCGTATGTAGTACGCGGCGTATTCAAACGATATACCTACTTGTAAATGCAATCAGCAGGCCGCTCAACCCAAATGTTATGTAGATCGATTGCTTAATTTAACAGACGTGCCTATTGTTTTTCTTTTTGCCTTGAATTTAAGATCCGTGGATACTATGGGATTTTTGTGTAGGTATAGGTATACATTGATAGGTTAAAACCATAAAACATTTTACAGTAATTATTGTTGATATGATAATGTGTAAGGAAAACTTTTTATATCTACTTTCATTTAAAAAATGTATATTATAGTGCGGTAAGGTGATTATTACTATCGAATGCAATTTCAATCGAACACATTCGAAACGAATACGGAGAAAATAATAATCTTGGTGAATATTTTGAATTTATACCAATTCAGTTAAATTGCTATAAGCCCTCGGGAGGAGTTCCCTCGAATTTATTACAGCAGACGTCTCAGATGTTCGGATATTTCGCCATTTAGTGCTATTTACGTTAAATTTGAGACCGTAAAGATTTTATCTAATTTATTGCTCGTATTTCGACATTCCCTTTAAATATATCGACACTGACGCATCTCCTTATCTTGTAGTTTAAACGTTTATGTGATTGTTTCAGATACGAAACAGCTACGGATTGGCAACAACATCGCAGATACAAGGTAAAGAAGCATTTTAGGTAATATGATGCAAAGCTCGTTGCTTTAATTAAAAAGTTCAAGATAAAAGTTGAATACAATTTGGGTTAAGTGTGTGCAGCAATATGGAAATTGAGGTCAGATTACCTAAGGAACCATACTTTACGCTCATTTCCATTCCTTGAATCCGTGAGACCAATTGAATTTTTTATTGGAATTCTCTCTCTGTTAATAAAATAAGGATAATAGGATAAAATTGGCTCCTTCTACTTGGCCCAAAATATTTATGTTCGGCGAATTCTGACTACAGTAAATTTATTGTTGTTGTTTTTGTGTTTAGATTTTTTAGGTTCACCGAAGGATATCTTTAGACGTAAGTAAATAAAATTCGGGGAAAATTAATTCGAAAGTTTAATTATCTTCCGTCTAGCCTTGGGCGATTTATGAGTAATAAATGTTGTAGCCTACCTTTATTGTGAACGGAGGGGCTTTATAGAAACATTTTTTTATAAAAAAAAACAAGTATTTTTATAGCTGCCGATATTCTTTTTTGTTTCTGTAAAATGTGTATTTTAAAATACAACGGGCCGTGGCGTAGAATTATTTCAAAGTAATTTTTAACACTAAAAGCGACACCGGGTGTTGCCGTACTGGCCTACAAAATAGCAGTGTGACCACTTGAAAAATGGCACTGGCAGCTAGCTCCGATAATGTACGAAGCAGAACAATCCATCAGCCGTGGTGGAACTACCACCTTCCACCCCATCCCCATACCGCCGACCAAGGGCCCCATTGTACATCTTTAGTTCTTCGTAGGGCTGCAAAACTTTCGCTATTCGAGGTTTATTAATGCCCCTTTTCCAGAGAATTATTAGACCATCTTACTTTAGATACTATAAGTTTAGATAACTTTAGATACTAAGTCGTGTAGTTTTAAGGTTCATAATTTCAATATCAAGTAACTATATCTACATTTTTTTACGTTACAACTCTCAAAACAAAATGGCTTCTAAATTACGTGTACGGTAATTTACTTTATACTCTAGTTGTATAATATTGTTTTGTTATGTTGCTGAGATCGATATGATATTCCCAAATGTACCTAGGTATAACTACTTGCAAGTTTCATAGTGTGTTGCCCCACTATTACCTAAACTTCAGTATGAGATAGCCCTTTCAACTTCGACAAGTCGTCAATCAACTTGTGAAGCCAAATTTTCTAATCATATCCCAGATAGGGAGTCCCTAAAAGGGGCCTTCCAACACTATTACCTTTTCAGTAGGTAGCCATGGTAGGGATTTGGCGAGAAAACATCGCCTACCATAAATACAGCTATACTTAGAGAAGAACATTAATCAAAACTGTGTGGATTTTATTTACGTAGCTTGATAGAGTGTGCGTGTTATGTTATTGATAAGCAACTATTTTGTTCCCAGGAATCGTGCTGGAGAATATGGACGATAAATCATGCTCAATGAGCGCTCGGAAATGAAACAAAAAACGAGAAAGAAACTGTTCAAACATAAACAAACTGAGGCGAAGTTATAGCCAACACATTCACCAAAGTCATGTGAAGTTAATGTTCATTAGTGCAACTGTCATATCGAAGAAGCATATCTTGTGACAATCGTAAAACACGAAGACATATCTCATTATTTATGCTAGTCACCCTTTTGTGATTATAGATAGTGTAAACATTATTGCTCAAATTCTATAAAGAAGATTTTTTGATTTAAACATCCTAGATTTTAATGAAGATAAGACTAAAAATATTCAAGTTTTGAAACATGTATTGAGCTAATCAGACAAAACATAGAACTCTATCCAGTCTGTATCTTGATATAAGTTGTGACTAGAATGAAATACTACAGCATGTTTTTCCGAAGGCGGACGTTGATACTAAAGGCTGTGCTCATACTGACAGCAATATGGTTTATGGTTGCTTTGTTGACCACTAATGGTGGTTCAAGGAACGCGATCGTAGCACCAGCGATCGAATACGATGATGCGGAGGCGAAGCCCTTGAAAATGGCAAAGCCTACGTCCACAAAAAGGAAGAGCGAGACTTACGGCAATAATCTATCTGATGGTGAGTGTTATTTATGCATTGGAACTGCATGAGCTTGCTTGGTGTAGGTGTTCAATGAAATACCAGAAACATTGATAGCTTTACACAAATATTGCACAGTATCACCCACAAAACTAACTTACAGTGCTAACGATAATACCGCAATAAATAAATCTGAATGTGATGAATACCAAATAGATAAGGGGTACATTTTATTAGGTATGTTTCGATAAGGAAATCTTTCTACAGAAATCAAATTGTCGATCGAGTTTCCCTTGAGATCAGAAAGAAAGAACCTCGGAATTCTTCGTTTTTTATTTTTATTTATTTCCCGTCTGAACCAGCATCCCACTTAAATTATAATGGCATCAGTGCTCCTGTTTGCATTTATAATATTGTTTTCTGTATCGTCTTTTCTTGAGAAATGTGTCCTGTTGCGATTGTCTTTTGGCAAATACATACAATACAAATGGTAATGAGGATAGGCGTAACGGTATACTGGATTGAATTTCTAACAGGATTTTACCCAAGAGCATTATAAAAATGACTTTCCATTGCTTTTTTGTTTCTAATCTACATACTTTTTTGATGAAAACAGTTTGCCAATAAAATAATGCCCTAGAACCATGTTAGATGTTCAGTCGTAAGCCTGTAATATAACTATGCTTAAATCAGTGCTGAACCTTAAACTCCTTGTGACGGGGATTACAAAGCACCAGGCTTTAAGTGAATGATTACAAGGTACTACTAACGACATCTCTCGCCATCGGGTAGAACTAACTGACACTATTTGAGACAAATTTTCCTAAAAGCACTATAGTACATGTATATAAAGTTACTATGACACTGGTAGCTATTTTATATTGATAAGGTCAAGGTCACGCTTTGAATTTTGCTAAGCCCTCCACCGATTTATTACCCTCGAAGTATTTTTTTGTTTTTTTTTTTTTTATATGCGTTTATTCATCACACAGCACGAAAGAAAATGTCAGCTCGTTTGGCTGGTAGGCTTAAAGGAAAAAAAGGTAATTTTCTAAAAAATATGGACGTAAATTTGTTTTATATAATAGTAAAACTAGTTAAAAACTGTATAATATATTATTTTTTATGTAGGTAATAAGACGTGTCAACAATTTTAGTCAAAAAATCCTTGCCCGTAACTCAGTCCAATTATTGAATAGACAGGGATGAGATAGCGATTATCATATTTGTTACTGTCCTAAGTATCCTGTAAGTCTTGTTTTAATCAACTGCTTGCTTTTGAGAATGAATCAAAGGTACTGAAAATATTTGACCATCCACGACATCGATCATTGGAGGAGTCAAGAAACATTACGCAGTCTATCAAGGTCACTACCTACATTGGCCCTCCAATAGGCAGGCATTTTAGGGGAAAAATATTACCTACCTATCTTTTCAAGGTCGACACTTCGTAAGTTAGTATAGTATACACCCCTCACGTGATTTATTGATCTGCATGTTAGAGTTTGTTAGTAGCTTCCTGTATTTCGACATTTTGCATGATAATGTGCGTTTGTCCGTCACAGCACCAACGCGGGTCGATTGGATGGGTCGGCTTGCGGGAAATGAAGGTAATTTTTAAAGGCCTTTGTTTGTTAGTTTTTGCTACGGAGTAGTGGGTGAATGGAGTATGCAAAAGGCTTGAAACTTAAAATTGATGCTACCAATCAAGATGGGGATTCCATATCTCCGTCCGTAAATATCCGCATATAAAGTTATATGATTGCTCCATTTGTTTAGTACTCCGTTGCCCGTAACCTTAATTGTAGATTATCTATTCGTTAGTGTAATATATATCTTTCTGTGGCTGGGGATGTAGTATAATTAGCATTGTGCCTATAAAACGGATTGTAGGTATGCCATAAATGTATTGGTGGAGGACAGTTGTAGCTAACAGCTGTACTACTAATTTACACTGCCATTACACATATTAACCGCAGATGCTCCATAATTAATTACCACACTATAATTTATCATTTACCTAACAAGTTATGATTTTGAACCACAATTAATTTAATTTCATTACTTTGACTACTAAACTCATTTTTGAATCCGATTTTCCGACGCATTACTTCAGCTCTACTCATTCAACTTTCTAATTGACTGATCATGGATTCAATAAAAATAGGTTAATGAATTTTATTGCAAAATAATTGCAGTTTAAAAAGGGCGTTAGTTTTAATAGTTTACATCCCGTAGGGCTAGGCGTGATTGCTGCTCCAGGCTCGGACAACGCTCCCGGGGAACTCGGCAAACCGGTCGTCCTACCGAAGAATATAAGCGAAGACGCTAAGCAAGCCGTGTCAGAGGGATGGAAGAAGAATGCCTTTAACCAATATGTTAGCGATCTGATATCTATTCGGAGAAAGCTGCCGGACCCCAGGGACGAGTGGTAAGGAAATGATATCAAATCCGTGTAACATGTTGTATGAGCTACGACCTGCGAATACCCGGAGAATTCAGGGATTTCCGTGAATCCTACCCTCTCTTATCGCATTTATCTGAATCAACGAGTTGCTTTGTATTGGATAAACTACAATATACACAGTCTAGCGACCAAGAATTTTTCTACGCAACACCGGATCGGTTATATTGTGAAAAATAGTACATTTTGTAACCTAGTCTTATCTCGAGCCAGCTCTATTTGTAATAAAATTTCCAACGAGAGGCAGGAAATAATAACTTGGAATAAAGATAAGAATTTTATTTAAGGTTTCAACATTACAGATACTTTTATAGTATCGTTGGCTTGATGATATCTTTAGTTATTATTTTAATGATTTTGCTCTTATCCAAATGTAGAAAAATAAGTATGCTGTTTAAGTCTCTGAGCTGTTATGCAGATCGCATCTTTAAAATTCTAAGTAAATACTTATTTGACCAGGTGCAAAGTGCCGGGCAGGTACTTACAAGACCTACCGCAGACGTCCGTCGTGATTTGTTTCCACAACGAAGCGTGGTCGGTGCTACTTAGAACCGTTCATTCCGTGCTGGATCGATCGCCAGCGCACTTGATCAAGGAAATCATTCTTGTTGATGACTTTTCTGATATGCGTAAGTTGAATAAAAATTCTCACGATATAAAAAAAAAATCTCTTTTATCCTATATTTTATATAAAAATTTTTTTGTTAAATGAAAAGTAATAAGTCATACGTTCTTACAGCTCACCTAATGCAGCAACTAGATGACTACATGTCATCACTACCAAAAGTTAGGATAGTCAGAGCTACACGACGTGAAGGCCTCATCAGGGCGCGTCTTCTTGGAGCCCGATACGTCACTGCACCCGTTCTTACCTATCTCGACAGCCATTGCGAGTGCACTGAAGGTAAAATAATATAATTACAGTAAAACCAATCCCTCTTAACGAGCAGTCGTTAACCTCGGCTATTTCATTCCAGGATGGCTCGAACCATTACTAGATAGAATTGCACGTAGCAAGAGTACGGTCGTGTGCCCTGTAATCGACGTCATCGACGACAATACCCTCGAGTATCATTATAGAGACTCATCTTCAGTCAATGTTGGTGGTTTCGACTGGAATCTCCAGTTCAATTGGCATCCTGTTCCTGCGAAGGAGCGAGCGAGACACCAACATACGGCGGAGCCTGTCTGGTCTCCGACTATGGCTGGTGGTCTATTTGCTATAGACAAGGAATTCTTTGAACGACTGGGGACTTACGATAGCGGTTTCGACATTTGGGGCGGTGAAAATCTAGAGCTGTCATTTAAAACTTGGATGTGCGGTGGAACTCTAGAAATAGTTCCGTGTTCGCACGTCGGTCACATATTCAGGAAACGTTCACCGTACAAGTGGCGGACCGGTGTCAATGTACTCAAGAGAAATTCTGTGCGATTAGCTGAGGTGAGAATTTTGTAACATTGTAAATCTTAACCACTTTACGTTTTCTTTTCCTTGCTTTTAGATTTAAACTGAAATCTTCCGTTTCGTTTTAGGTGTGGTTGGACGATTATGCGAAGTACTACTATCAGCGGGTTGGTAACGATAAAGGTGATTTCGGAGACATTACCGGCCGTAAAGCTTTAAGAGAAAAGTTAGGTTGCAAATCATTCGAGTGGTATTTGAAGAACATTTACCCCGAACTGTTTATTCCTGGAGAATCTGTTGCTCACGGCGAGGTACGTTTTGATTGTTCACTTCAATTCTTATATCTAATTAACTATGAAATAATATAAACTCATGTTTTGAAATCCAAGCATCGTAATCAGCAAGATTATTTTTTTCTATGCGCAATTGTTCTGCATAATATTGAGTGCAAATTAATGAAAGTGTTCTTCGAAATTATTACTTATACAGATCCGAAATGTCGCCTTCAAAAAGATATGTTTGGACTCTCCGACGCGCAAGTCAGATCATCATAAGCCAGTCGGACTATACCCGTGTCACCGGCAGGGAGGAAATCAGGTCTTCTGTCGAATTCAATTTGACCGATTGCGGCAGTACCACTTTGCAGGAGTTCTTGTTCAAATTTTTAAATGTTTGTTTCGGTTCCGTTCAATTTTCCATTTTATTGCACTCTTTTATGCACGTTGGACAGCACGGTTGTTTTTGTCTTGTTGCACCCATAGTCACTTTTTTGCATTTGTTTTTGTGGCCACAACTGATAGGTTCGAAACGGAGGCTTCTCATCCATCTGCCTTGATGGTGTGACGGTCGCTGAGAATGAAAGAGAAGAAAACCTGCCAAATGTCAAAGTGCACAGGTGCCACGGTACTGGTGGCAATCAGGTACTCCTATGAGACAAGGAGCGTATTTGGGTTGGACTATATTTCTATACTGGGACGTTAGGGGCTTTCATAATACCTTTTCTGAAATGAACCTCATGAGGAATGATTGTTTGACAAATTTTATAACAGTTATTTATGTTTTTCATCTTCATTATCACACACTCCAATGTCATCATTCGTTTTGGATTTGTTTTTTTTTTACTGTAATAATAAAGTATTGTTCTGAATGATGACGTTGGATCAGCACGCTTGCTTTTGGCACGCCTTTTATAACTTATGGATGGCATCAGATCGCGAATCCTGGGTCGGAAATGTGCCTCGACTCGGCAGCCGGCCCCGAAGATATGAAGAAGCCTCTCAACGTTTGGCCATGTCACGGGGAATACGGAAATCAGGTTTGTCGAAGGCCGCCAAGTTATTCAAACCTACTGCTTTTGCTTTATCTCGTAGTTTTTGGTGTTGGTGCTCATCTTCGTGTTGGTAAGTGGTTGTTTTAGCAGCTTTAAAATCAAACCTTAATAACACAATAATGCATTGTACGGTTACTACTAATCGCCAAAGCGTTTGCGTGTCACGAATTTCATGCTCCATATGGCACGCATATGTTTTGTATATTTTCATTCATATTTTTTGCTGTACTAATGCGATAAAATTTGCAACGGATTATGTTAATATTTTTTTAGTACGTAACACAGTAGATGTCGTAAGTAAATTTTTAATTTATTTAAGTGTTCCAACTGTGTTTGAATTTGAACCTGCATTTACCCTTTACGATCTTTTGAGGGGATAAAATGGAGTTGTAGATTAGAAAACGGATTTTAAAGTATGTTTACTCTTCCAATTTTGGTACTGCCGCGAGGTAAATTATAACTTTTAACGCCAGTTTACACAGATGATTGTTCATTTGCGAAATAAACGATTCCAGGTTTATGTACCTAATTTGCTTGTTCAAATGTTTCTCATTTGTAATGTGAAGTTATCATTCGTGTTAACTGGTTCTTTAGTATATAAGTTATTTTATATTCCTAACGCCTTTTATTTTATAACCCATGTTTAACTGACCCTGTTTATTTTTTTAACTGATTGTAAACTTGTTTTCTGTTTCATTATACTTTGTGGTTTTGGCTTATTGGGTTATCGGGTGTAATATCCAGTAATCTTAAATATTGTACTCTATGGATATTAATAATTAATGAAGTGCTTAGTCCCAAGTAACAAATTATATTATTTATCCATAATTATTCTATTATTATTTACCACGTTTTTTTAACCGACATTATAAGAAAATGGTTATCCATTCAGTTGTTCATATATTTTGGTTTATTTATTTAGTTAATAATATTGGAACTGATTGGCTTTTATTTCAATATATTTGTAAAAATATAATTAACTTCAAAAACATTGTAAATTATGTCTATGTATATTCATATAAATATAGAGCAATTTTATCTTTAACAGGGTCCTTTAGTAATTAGTTGTTAATGCATATTTCAGTACTGGATGTACTCAAAGAACGGCGAGATCCGACGTGATGAGACGTGTCTGGACTACTCCGGCCATGACGTAGTGTTGTACCCCTGTCACGGGGCCAAGGGCAACCAGCTCTGGCTGTATGACGTCCATGTAAGTACTGCTATATTCAAGTTTCTATAGAAATTGGTAAGATTTTCAAGAGACCGGTTAGCAAACATGAACTACATCTTCCTTACATTGCAGAGGTTAACTCTATTTCAATTTTTATAAAACGCGGTTGAAAGATTAAAAGGGGATTATAAGATTAACGCTGCAATGGGGATTAAATACTTTACAAGTCATAAAATTATAACTAATTATACAAAATAACAGCTTTCATCCATTTTGATGGCCAATTTTATTATTTTACAAATGTTTCTTGAGAATTTTAATTGAATAAGACTAATCTTAGACAAGTTGTCGTGAGAAGTAATTTACTTTGTGAGATTTTGGCAGAATTAATTTGCTGAGTTGGGTAACGAACAAGCCAGTACCTGCTGCTAAATATAGAAGTATAAAGTCAGCGAAATTATTGCGAGTGGTTCCGTATAAATTATCTTCCCTTTCCTTATGAAATACGGGAACTGTCAGATGAGACTTAGACTACGTTAGCGCTTTACAAAGCCGGCTAGATTTGCACTACTAAGCTAGTCACAAACTGAGCCATTTCGCATACAAATCAGTAGAGAAACCGTATTCAATAAGTTCCCTATTATTTGTTGCAGACGAAGTTACTGAAGCACGGCTCAAGTGAAAAATGCATGGCGATATCGAGGAGTAAAGACAAAATAGTGATGGAGACGTGTAACGAGTCTGAGGCGCGACAAATGTGGAACATGGAGAACTATAACCCTGACAGGCTAGCTCCCGAGCTGACGGGGGTAGAGTAGCCCGAGGCGCATTTCGAAGTGCTGTTCATTTAGATGGCAATGACAATATAAATAATATTGTGACTGTGACTTAGTGTTAATTTAAATGGTTCACTTGTTGTCTGATGCAATGAATGCTTGTAGTTAAACGTGTATTTTATTGTATAGTGGGATACTACGAGCTGTTTATCGGTAGACGATAAGGCTTCGTGTAAACAGGCTTGTTGTACATTTCGATTGCTGATAAAATATGAACCCCGTCGAACTTGGCCTACTGACGACTGATGTGTTTGATTTTAGTTTCGCTTGAATGCCATTTGTTTAGTTCCTACAGATTCTGTGCGAAATGTTCTGGAGAAGAGAATTTGTGGATGGTTAAATCTTTGCGTTTGTCAAGAACTGTTTTATCGTTGGTGCTTGCCTATGTTTGTTTTATCGCGAGACACTTTTATTTATTATTTCTAAAATTGTTATTACCTTCTTGTTGGGAACCTATTTTTATTTCAAATTTTCTTTTCTTTATGCAACCGTTATACTATTTAATGAGAAACGTATCTAAATTATACATATCTTTATCTTTATATTATATAAAAATGTTTTATCGATATTTTCAACTAGAATGAATGTTTATTGCCGTCTTTTTATGAATTTTAAAGTGTTTTATGTAAAAATTAATGTTGTAATAGTATTCTTTATCGAGTATTATCTAACTGGTTAGATTTTAGTATACACTTGAACTGTACATATCTTTGATATCCGTATGCTTCAATATATTTATTACTATTACTTAAATTACAAAATGGACGACCTAAGGAATAAGTCAGTGACTGAAATATGAAATGAAAGTCAAAACGAACCCTTTTATGAACGCCTATACGTCATATATCAGACCTAATGCTGGCACTTAGCGTATTTGTTGAAATATTAGCTATGAGTGGTCATTACAAAATGGGCTTTGTGGCTATAGCAATAACGTTCATTCTGCATTAAGTGAATAAATCAAATATTCTCACGAAATGCCAAGTTAAGTGCTACCATGACGTTTCATGATATTTACATATTCACATAAAATTCTAATGATATAATTATGTCTCCTCCATCAAATATGAAATTCATTGCATAAGTATATCAAATATGACGTAAATGCAGTTGGTGTTATTGCAAAAAACGTAAACAGACTTTTAACACGATGTTTAAGAAAATATATTCGACTTTTTTAAACACCTGTCAAACGTCTGTTTAACTTTTTTTATAATGACACTAAATATTTTTAATCCAAGGTCAACATAGACAAAGGGTGTTTCCAAATAATATCAAAATTACTTTTAATTGTATGTGAATTACATACTTGTGATTTATATAAAAATACATTTCAATATAGTCGTATTGACTTGCGTCATAGATTGTAAATTTCTAGTGAAATTGTAAAATAATAAACGATAGATTTCTAAAAGTATGTTATTGAATAAGTAAATATTTTTGTACTCATAAGTTACTGAGCGAATTTATTTTTTAGTCACAGTGTTTTCAGTTTTTCGAAGGTGACCGATTAATTTTCGAAGATTTTAGTAAATTGATAGAAAATTCAATTGAAATGAGATCATATTATTTTTTATGGAAATTTTAGTAATAAAAGTACATTGACATTATTATAATTTGTTAAGCTATTCACGATAACGTTTTCAAACAATTTTAAAATCTAAACATTCCTGGCGCATTTTAATTAAATGAATCACCATGTCTTTATTTGAAAATATAACATTCCTCTTTGTGATCGAATACAAAAATGTAATTAATGATACATTGATACCTAAAATATCCCCTTAACAGTTTAAATAAAATCATAAAGTAGTTTATTATTAATTTTATAACCTTCTATAATAACTCCACATTTTAGACTATGAGCCAGTATTTTTTTTATTTTTCTCCTAGAGCATAAAATTAATAGACATGACACGATACTGCCAGATTAGTCTTCCTAGGTGTTTGTGCTTAATTTAGTCACTTTCCTCTTTCTATTCATTTTATATTAAAAAATACCGGATTAGGAAGCCTTTAAGTGATCTTTTTTGAGGTGTGAGAAAGGGACATTGTATATATGTATCTCGTACAGCTTTGTCTTTCTGTAACTCTTAGGATCACTGTAAGATGTCATAATACGGCCCCAGCATAGGTCTACGTAAATATTTGACTGAATATAATTTGTGAATATCGTCGATCGTGTAGAAATAAAATTATTTCCGATAAATATCGGAGATCATTTTATTTATAGCTAGCTTTTACGACTAAAATAGGAACGATGAGAAAGTTAAATTAGACTTTAATATCAATTGTTCATTAATCTACAATTAACGCCGTCGATGTGTTATTGTATTTTAATTAGAGAATTTGATCTTTATTGTAAACTTTGTTTAATTCTATATTTAATTTATTATCACGTGACATCACACGGTAACTTTTTATTCTGTATAGAATTTATTTAGCAAAACTGTCACAATTATTTAAGACTATTATAGAAAATAATTTGACATTAAAATGTTTAATATTTTTTGAGGAAGAGATTGTTTTAGTTGATATTTTATTCCGTGATTTAAATGTAAATATAGCAGCTTCTTATAGTTGAGGAGTACCTAAACACGGTTATTTTTTTACAGTAAGAGGTGTGAAGTTAATTTTGTTTTTCATATTAGTGTAGCGATATTTTATGATGTGTGTACATTTATTGAAGATTATGTACCTAATGTTAGTAATATACTTTTATTGGTTTTGATTCTCCATATAAAAAAGCAAAAAAAATGAAATTATTTCTATGGAGCAGAAGAAAAAATGCGCTATTAACTTCACACCCTGTATATAAAAATAAAACCGTGCATTCACAATTGTAAAGTTAGTAAATTATTAGAAATATAACTAAATAGATTATGTATTAAGATGTTTTAATGTGCCTTATAACTTTACATAATTATTGAATGTTGAAATTTCTGTATATAATGCGGTGTCTCCAAATGTAATTATACTAGGTATGTACTATAGCGTAACATTTAGATGGCGATTACATAGTATTTGTAAAATAAAGCATTATGTTGGATTTGTACTCTGTGGTTTTATTTCGAATAATTTATTGCCCTGAAAATCTATACGGACTATAAAAAATGTGTAGATAAAACAAATATCTGGCAATCTTAAACATTGTCACCTGTTCATGTAGAATAACTCCAAAAGCCCACTACAAAATCTGAATTAGCAATTTTCTTAAATGCAAGAAACAATGAATTACCAAGAAATGTTAAATTGAAACCTTTGAAATACACACCGAAAAACATAGTGACAAACGCAAATCGACTCGACTCGGTTTTAAAACCGGTAGGAGCTTTTTTCTATACGCACGAAAGTTAAAGAAAAATTGCAGTCTTTACATATACTATGTGACTGTACCTATAACCTCCGGAACTACTAGACATTTTCTTAAAAAAGTACTTTTTTGCACAAAAGTGTCCTACAAAATATAACCCTACAGAACTTTACCAACGCTGGCTATCACCCAGCACGAGACGTTTGCTATAAATTCAGCTAAAGTAAAACATTATCTATAGAGACAACCAATTAATATTACACAACCACAATAATCCAATGTATCCCAATTCACAAAAAAACACCTGGCCTAACGACCTGTCAGTCTATAAACGTCACTACCGAATGCAGACCAGAACATTTTACAGCAATATTCTTCCCCCAAGCCATGTCCAATGGCTTACGACCAAATCCAGCTGTTACAATTTTTATTTCACTTTTTGTTTCAACTGTACCCGAGAGATTAGTGTTAGTTTGTCGTTTTGACACCCAACTTGCAGCCGGATTTTTCGCAATTAGTAGGGGACGTGGCCTGAAATTGTTCTGTTTTGCGTTCAAAGGATTCATTATGGCGTACGTTTTGTTGTTTTTTGCTGTTGTTAGTGTGTGGCTTTGTGTTTTTGTGGACGTTGGGAATTATTAGCTTTGTTGAATGGGGAAGGTAATGTTTGTAAGGGAATTATTGCTTAAGCACGTACTTATGGTTGCAATAGTTCAGTTTCTTGCTTCTATTAATTTAAATAAGTAAAAATAAAAAGGAAAGAGTAATAATGTTAACTCAAAAAAGAATTATAGCCATATCACCAGGTCATCTAGGAAGCTAGCTGTTAGCTTTACTGCAACAAAAAAAAGGTAAGGTAGATCCTTCAAGTAATTTTTATCAAAATTGCCTGCAACAGCGTCCAATATTCCACCTTGTTGGTCCTCTATAACCGAATAAAAATAGGACGAAACTACTTTCCTCGTATATTAGGTTAGACTTGCTCTTTTTAAAAATTAGGTCCTTTGAGATAGATAATGTAGCACCAGTAAAACAGCCATTATGTTGGAAGAAATAAAATTGAATCATTTGCAAGAAGGAGTTTATTTAATCGTTAAATGTAGGAAAAATAATCAAATAATGATGTATTTTAACAATCACAATTAACAAAGCAATGTCAGGCAGATGATGTCATTGGTGTAGTATGAAGGATACATGACAGTGCGAATCCAAAAGTTGGAATTGTGGCGATCAAGTACGGCCGCTGCAGTTCGTCGAAACATCGGGTAAAGAATAAGGTATCCAACCTACACAGGTAGTAATACATGGCTATTGACTTCCCAAAGTGTAGGTGTGTATAGCCAAAATATTAAAATGGATATCTACATTAGGAGATGAAAATAAAAACGTCACCCTCACACAATTGCTACATTGAGGATGGTCGATTTAGCAAACCGATTCGAAAACTTCAATCATTTGTATTGTCGTGTTCCCCAACAAAAAGTGATAATGATGATACGTGTTCCCCATTTGTGGGTCCAAGTTTTAATGTGTCTGGACCCCATGTATGATGATGGGAAACGTTTAAAAGGTTTTGTTAGAATGTTTGAGTGGAAAATCATAATTACCCTGCAAATGGTAGTATGGGCGTTTTGCCTGAGCAAACTGCTGCCGTGCTAGTTGTTGCGGATTCAATTCCACACTGGAAAATTGGTAAGTAGGTACTGACTTTTTTCTATAGAGTGAGTACCGAGTTTATTCTCGGATTGTTGTTGTTTTTTTTAATTAATGGACAAAAGGCTCATGGTAGAAGATTTCAGCAGTTACGTGCTTATACTAGCCCTAATAACCCATGGCCATCATGAATTCATTCTTAGCTATGTTCGATTTTGAACTCGGCTATGTCTTGGTATTGAGGTTGAATTCGTGCACGGATGAAAATATAAAAATCCATGATAGAATGACAGGAAAATTTGCAAGTTCTTTAGTCGTAATCATATGAAACAGTACTGCAAAAAGTGTCGCTTCAATTTCAGGCGAGGCACATAGAATGAGTAATGACAGAGCAAGCTCAGGGGTACCAACATAATTCACTTTCCTAGTTGACTCATTACGGAACACGCTCATAAGCCTTTGGCGAATTCACGTCCCATTTTCAAAACAGGGTCTAATGACGTAAAAATACATCCAAAAATCCTTCACCAATCCAAAGATGTATATCATAGTGAATATTTTGTGCTCAACCATTTTATAAGAAGTAAAAAAATCTAAGATAGCTCAGTCTCATGAATAAGTGATAGCTTCGTTCAGTATCACAAAGTCAAAAGCCAGTAATCCAGAGAGAAAGGGGAATCTCTTATTTTTCCTCATATACAGTCATGTGCATGATTGTGTAGATTTCTTCATAAATGTACGGTATGAGAACGGTTCTATGAATTTCAATACTACAATTTTGTGCTGCATTTTCCAGTACCTACGTAGGTACCTACAGTTTGCAGTGTTTTCTTACGAACACTAGGTTAAAGTTCAAAGTAAATCAAACTCCAAGTGCTACGGAAGAAGTAATTTATCCTTATTTTAAATTATAAATGTGCAAGTTAGTAAATGTTAGTTCCTGTTTCTTGCAAAAACTACTTGTTATAAATTGCTTATATACCAGAATAACATATATATAGTTCTTCCTAATGACAAGTAGTAGTTTTCTCGAGTCACGGGTGAAACCACGGAATATCATATTTGATCTAGATCTTGTCAAAAAAGGCAGCTAGGACACAAGAAAAGTGTCAAACAAGCTCATGAAAATATTAATTCTGTACCAATTATTTGAAACTGAACGTGAACTGTTTTTCATAACAGCTGTAATAATAGGTATCCTCGTGTTTTGTTCAAATTAATTAACAACGGCTGTTATGACGCTTAAAAACAATCAACATACGCTTTTAAGCTAATGAAAACATTTCCCCATGGTGTTGATTAGCGAAGAGGGCCGCGTTTCATATTAATCAAAATTAGTATCGTTTTACGATTTTTGTTTCAGAATTAAAGTTTCAGGCCTCGTGATGGTGAATTAATCCGTGCACCCGGATAAAAGCAGCCTTTAGCCTTCCTCAATTAATGGGCCTGATTAGCGCATTCAAGTAAACAAACAAAGAAACAAACTCTTCAGTTTTATAATATTAGTATAGATATGATGGATCCTAATGAAAATTTGGCAGTACTACATATTAATTGTCCTTTAGAATATAGTGCTGAAAAATAAAAAAATGTGTATATATTTTGTAAAACATACTCGATAGCCAAGAAAGGTTATGTTTCAACCATAGAGGTATATACAAGAGAAGCAATGGCCGCGTCGTAGCCAGACAGCTCTATCTATGTCTTAAGACATAGTTTTGTGTCATGTCAAATCAGTCATCTATCGGACGCCAACTGATTGACAGGGGGGAAAAAATGGCCGAATTCGTAGTAAAATACTGCGCTTAAAAATCACTTATCTATACAAAATTAAACGGAATTATTTTTCCTGCGTGAGCTTGTTGTTTAAATTGACTTAAAAATACTTTTAAATATATAAAATGTAAGATTTTTATACCGGGTTCAGTGTTACCACTAAGAAGGGTCGTTTGAGTTTCCCACATTTGTGGGAGATGATGATTATTTATTGAATAAGTGATTTTAAATATTTTTGTAACAATAATCACACTATAGGATGAAGATGCAGCTTGCCGTATTAAATGAGTGGAACTAATAGAACTTCCGTTTAGAAATAT
>NWSH02000525.1:9332240-9342250 GCA_002382865.2 Heliothis virescens | reverse complement strand
AGACGAGCTAAACTATAAGAGATACAAGAATGGTGCCATTGTAAAAATTTATCCACGTGATGAAATTTTTCTGCTGAGATATTTAATTTGAAGATCTAGAACACCTTATGTGGAACTTCAAGAGCCCAGCTATACTATAACACGTGTAGGAATGATGTCTTAGCAAAAGTTGTTTAAACTGGTGGGTTGACTTACAAAAATGGAAGTTCTGAATCGCCTCGCATATTCAGTCGCAACCGGGCTCTTAGAATACGACATCAGATGCTTCAGATCTTTGATTTTGACGACCCCGTTGTCGCTGGCATAAGCGACATGATCCGCGTACGAAGTCGCGGGCAGAAGCTAGTACTATATAAAAAAAGAGATGTAAACTTCCAATGACTCTTTTATACCACCTTAAAACATATAGACGTACACCAAAATTCTAGTGGCACACATTATAACACATCCCATTCTATGTACAGATGACAGCAGGTCAACGTGTGCGAATCTGTCAAATTTTACCAATCGAACATTAGCCTACCTCCATTGTGATAAGGTTGAAAATCTATTGCAAAATAATGTCTGTACAATATTCAAACTGAGAGTAGCTTTGAATTCAGTCGTTACCCACACAAGTAACGTTCGACGCAACTTGTCTGTCTGTTTACATTTTTAACAAGACTAACATCGGTTAGCTGTTTTTATTGCCACTTCTCTTGAAAGGCACAACCTTGAATACTTTTTGCGACTGTATGTACAATTTTGACAAAGTACCTATTTAGGTACAGTCAACCTAAAATATCTTGTATCACATCATGAAACAACCAGATCGTTTTTCTCCTTGCTTACGAAAGTGAACTTTAGCGGTACTAGGTCTTTCTTTTTTGTAGACGGCAAATGATTAGATGACCAATCCCGCTGTGGATGACAGCGTAAGTATCAGACTTTTACTGACTAAAACCCACCGTGTCCCTACTTGAGCTCTTTGTGTACCTGGGCCTCAGTAACTCTTTCGAACAATCTCGCAGCCCCGCAGCTCTTGCCCTAGTGGGCCTCGCTGGGGGCAGTATTAGGTCTGAAATAATGGCTTGGGTATCAACTCATCCACAAAATATTTCATCCGTGGATGCCAAATTTGCCTAAATATATTTTATCGAATAATGCTTTAGGCTTTTTATCCTGGTTCACAATTACTTACAATGAAACACGGGTGAAGCCACTGTGAAAAGCTAGTTCTAATAACAACAAAACGAATCCAGAATACCTAAAACCATTCAAACACTAAAGGCACGTACCTCAGTTGGTGTCTATAAAACGTCAGACTAGGACACTGACGTACGCGGGTAGCGTGTTCAAGTGCGATATATCACTCGAGGGGGGTAGGGGTGTAGTAGAAAAACGTCCCTTCACTTAAGACATTAGACATAGCAAAGTAAATGTGCGTCTTGAATTTTAAAAGTTTTGTTCTGTTTTGCTTTGTTGGAATTGAATTTAGAAGCGATTTATTTAAACTTTAGTTATGTTTGAAATGTACCAAATTTAATACATTTACGTTATTTATTACAGTAGGTACCGATGCTATTTGAAAATGTATAAAATATTTGCACAATCTACTAACGATTCTATATTTGAGTGTTTGTGTGCTTAACCTAAATATAAAGTATTCTGTTTGGAAAGTTTATTTTTAAATAAAATATAAATGATGACTGATTAAACTTCGAATTGAAAAAATCCAATCAGCCTAGTAGCCTAGACGCCTTTGCGTTCTCTGTGAATAAACACTAAAAATTACCACTTATGAATTAAAACCTGCTCAAGGACTTTTATACCTATTCATTAAAGTGGATAGGTAACTAGATGTTGATCCTTGTAGTTAAATAAAAGCTGCACCAAAGCATTTTCAAATAAAAGCTAAATTATTTACAAAAGTAAAAGCAGAAAAATGGGTTTCATAGTGAAACAATTCTATTTCACCAAAACTAGAGTGCGTTTTTGTCAATCATGTTGTTTCACTTTGAACCACTTTGAACACTTTGACAAAGTAGACATGAATTGTGACAACCTTTTTTTAGGCCACATCACAGTACGGAGTACCTTCACTCGTATAAAAAAAGCTTTGTCTGATTCAAACTGATAATAGATATACAAAAATTAAAATGAACTTCATCAGATGCAGGTGAAATTCAATAATTTAAGGGGGAAATAAAATATTTTTTTGGAGTATTTTGTGCATTCCTATTATATATTTTACTTTTATAGCAAAAACTGTATAACTAAGTAATTGCGATTGCAGATGTCAAAGTTTAAAGCAAAAGATGATAAAACTCATATCATAACAAAACAGCGTTCAATCGTATTTTACAAAAATACTTGCCAAGAATACATGTTCCTTTTACTACCTTCTTTAAAATCAAATAAACATGAGTGAAACACCGTTGTAAAATAGACGCATCTATTTTACATGCAACCTCCGGATAGAAAGGGTCATAAAAGTTACATTGTTTAGGTACCCCAAAAGGGGGGAATCGTAAAGTTACACTTTCGTATATTTGTTACCCTTGGAAGTTAAAAACTTGAAGTTTGAATTGCTTTTGCAATATCTGCCTATTTGTTGGGTAATAATATTTTTTTATTTTCACCTTATATTTTTTGAAACTGCCGGCGTAAATTTGGTAGCCCCAAGTAAACCTCTATTGTTCTTTTTAAAGTGATAAAATGAAACTCAATTTTATTTTATTTGAACATGCAAGCAGAAATTGAAACCATGAACAAATAGGTACAGACGACAGCAGGTCAACGTATACGAATCTGTCAATTTTTACCAATCAAATATTAACCTACCGCCATTGCGATAAGGTTGAAAATCTATTGCAGAAATTTGACAGATTGTGGTAACTTGATGTGCTGTTGTCTGTACTTCAAAAAAGAACATTGCAATTTCAAGATGGCTTCTTAAACAAAAATTCAGTCACAATATAATTGCAACAACTTTTTCCTTTGCTTATTATCGACCTTTCATCTTCCGCAGTACAAAAGGAATGAACAAACAAATAAGTGACTGTAACACCAGTCTCGCATCGCTGACGCCGAGCATCTAGTTGGAACTAAAAACTTTTATATCCATCCGCAATGCGACTACCACAGAACCCAATAGTAACTACATAATAAGTTCCTGTTCTATATATATCTCAGTACTTTGTATTCAATTCCTAACCTTCATTCCTTCTTCTTAAATAATGTAGAAGCCTTCGTGTGCTCCCAGAGTCGTTGGCTATAAAAGTGGTGTACAAAGCAACGTGCCTGAATGATGTATCCATCCATCTTATCATGTTTGAAGCGAGTCGGGTGCGTAAACTGGAGAGCAATGATATCTTGCCACGGAGAGTAACGAAGCAAGGAGTGTGTTAGTTAATTTGTGTCTGTTTTTCTTTCTTTAATTAAAATATATTCCTTGGGTTAAATTGGGTAAAACGAACTTATAGATAAATGCGTGTCATATGTCAATTTTCTTGGTACCTATTTATTTCAAGGTGAGAAACCATTTAATTGAGGTCCCAACGTGAGCTCTGACTACTGTTTACATTATTAAAAAATATTTATTTAGAACACAAAATAGAAAAAAATATATTACATCTAAAGAAAAACCTTAGTTTTCATACAAAAAACCAGAAGATACAATCCAAGGCCTCCCTAAATAGAACAGTGGCCTTCAATTTCCTCACCCATTTTCCCACATCCAGCGCTTCTTCGATCCTAACTCCCCGGCATTGTTTCCCAAAGTAGCGTGTACAGTGTCACGATAAGGCCAACCAAGCCTTTTGGGACTTCGATAAGATTCGTCAATGCGTCGAAGAATCGTCGCACCGCAAAAACCGGGGTAAGCTAACGGTTGACATTTTTGCGTCGGAAGGACCGACTTGGGAAATCATTGACGCATTTTGTGTCGCTTTAAAACATTTTTTCTTTTTGCTGGTGATGCTGTTTTTATACAGTAGCAGTTTCAGTATTTGTGGGTTTATTTCTCTGTCAATATTTTTTGCTGTTATGTGATGGAATAAATAAGTTCCGTAATTTTTATAAAAATAAAGGCATATTTTAAAAATAAAAATGTAGCAAATAATATTTTGTACAAAAAATTTCGCTCTGGATTTTACAAACATACAGCCTCAGGCACTATTATTTTTAAAGCTTGCATTATAAGTTTTGCTGCATGTTTATTTTTACAATCGTATTGCCGTTATATTTATAATATTTGCTCAGAATTCTACCAATTACCTACAAAACTGTTCAAAATGCTTCCTCTAAAAGCCGCACAGTAAAACCCAAAACATGTCTAACATCTAACCAAAGGCTAATACCTCAAAGAGCCATTCTCGAATCTTCACAATCGAATGAGCGCCAAAGAACACAGATCAATACGAGTCCAGCACAGTCAACCCGATTAAACAGTGTAAAAAGCTTTAGCTTTGCAAAAAAGTCGAAACTGGCTGGCTTAGACAATACGTCGAGTTAGCCACACAACTTTTTCTCCCGACTGTACAGTTTTTTTCTCGTTTTGTCAATTCAAAGTTACACAGCAGTTGGACGGGCTGACTCGCTTAGGGTGTTGGGAAAAGTCGACAACGCTACTTACTAAGGTGGCTCTTGCAATAAAAATTAACGGCTTTGTACACGAATATTGCGGGCTCTGAGCAAATAGGGGTATTTAGAGTAAAAGTAGAGCGCATTTAAAATAAAACTGTCTAGTCTGTTTCAGTTTTGTTGTCTATTTTTTGTTGGAAATACCCAGCGGAGTTGTAAAAGTATTTCGCAAAATTTTGCCGGAATACTAAAAAGTTAAAAATATAGTTTCATAATCCCTTGATTAAAATAATATGTGTTAGTAATTGTTACAATAATTGGTTAATAAAATGAAAGTATGTACAATTAGCAATATTTTATAACCACAAATTGTTTGAATATTCTGTGGTTTTATCGAAATGGTTGGATTACCAAATTAATATTATTTGATTTAATTGGTTTACATTTTATTATCAACTACTTTTTGACCACGACTTTATCCATATGGATTTTTTTAATAGTTGTGTGATATTTTTGTTCTTTCCAGTGGTTTCAACCGTATCCTGAAGCACCTACTTCTAATACCCAATCAAAAAGCCAGTCTCCATTGCCAAAGGAACAATAATGTACGTCTTTCGTTCACTATGGTTTAGCTGTTTTGGCGGGTATGCGTAACATAGAAACAAGTTGAGAACAATAGTCGTCAAATATAATATTCATAGTGAACCATGAAACGCTTTGTGAACTTATATTGCACAAGAAGCAACCGCAAAATTAAGCGGTTTCTCTTTAAAACTTCTTAGAAGCATAATGTGAAAAGCGGAAAATTCTAAGAAAGAATTATGCAAGGCTAGCATTCAAAGAGGCAGGTTCCTGTAAGGGTAACACATGAAGGAAATGAAATGTCAGTGCAACTTGCATGGAGGACGTCAGACGAAAAGAAATGGGTCTACACCGAGGACAATAGCTTTAAAATAAGTGCTATATAAATATTTTAAACTTTAGTGAATACTTTTGAAAAGTTGTCTGGGAATGTGGCCTAAAAAATGAGATATTATAAAATTATAACGTCATAAAATCTTCTAGCTTTAAAAATACTACCTGAAAAAGTAGAAACGACATGACGTGTTACACAAAATTGAATGAGACGAAAGAATAATTATGATGCTAATGCTATTTTAGTAATTTAGCACTAGCCGATTTTTGTGAGGTTTTGAACAGACTCCTAAGCTTTTTATAACTATACGTACCCTGTAGCTTAGTGAATGTAAAGTTCAAGCTTGCAATTATTATTTGTTATAACACCTACAATTTTTGCTAAATAAAAAAAAAATAACACCTAACCCTACAACAATACAAAACCACCCGCGTGACTAGTAAAAAAATAAATCGCAAATGTAATATATATTGTGGTGGACCTACACAATGGGTACAAGAAAATGGCCAGACCCTTGTCGAGATGTAGGTTGTTCACGCTCCAAGAGCTTTTTATTATTGATGTGTCAAACTGAGTTATGTACACCAGTGTACAGGCAAATCAGAGGTAAATGAAGGTTTTGATGGCTACGCGTGAATAGTATCGGAATATCATCGCGATATTAGGAGGGAAAATATTTTTTCTGTTGCTAGGGAGCATTGTGATTCGATAATCACTGACTACTATACCACAATGCACCCAGCAGCTATGGTGAACAACGATGACTATCGTCAGCGAATTAGTTAAGAAACACAACTCGACTTGTATTGGATTTTGATGAAACTTGGCTGTAGGTATTATAAGTTATAATACCTATAGGTATATAATATATATAGGTTACTTCTTAACCATGTGCGGAGAGTAATTCCCTAGGAACGCGGCTCGCCGTGCGCTAGATCACAATATATTTATGACATGAAAACCGTAAGTTATAATTAACAGAAAAAGAATTATTATTACACTTCAACATTACAGTTCACTTTAACAACATTTTTAGTCAGGATTTTTCTCAAAGGGTGTATTATTTTCCATTTACATTGAGAACGACGATTCTTCTGTAACCCCACCGACAATTATTGGTGAATCCGTTTTATATACGGATTTAATTACAGTAAAATATTCATAAAGGATACTTCCCCGTAATTAAAATTTTAAATGTACTGTTATTATGCAAATTAATTATACGAGTGGTTATTAAAATATCAGTTTAAAAGCCTTTGACGATGTTTTTAATTACAGGTTCATCAGAGCGTTATATAAATCACTTCGATAAAATGAGAACCTCGTGGTAGGTTGTACTTTTATTGCCTTTTAATTTGTGTATGGCTACTTTTTTCAATCATGGGTTAATTAATTATTACTGGTCTTTTTTCCCTAGTTTGTTTTCCAACTATTCGTCAACCGATCGAAAGGCATTATCTATCTAGTTATAGCATAACACGATTGACGCGTTCAAACAAATTATGACCTGATTTGAAAACGATTTCAATGTTAGGTAGCCTGTTAGGAAAACTACAGGTTTTTATCCGGGTGGACAGAGTAGACCCTTCGAGGCGCGGTTGAAATTGCTGGCGGTAGTTAGTATTATTAAAATAGATGTTTACAAAGGAACTTAAACATCTCTTCATTTGTTAGTTTGTACAGAATTTTATGAACAAGTTCTATTTCTAGTTTCATAAAAAAATCTAATCCATACAGAGTTCAATAGCTTGAAAACTGCAGCGTATTGAAAATTAAATATTCAACGTTTAATCGCCCTGAAGCTGCATTGAAAGATAATAAAAAAATATTGTTGCCCGCGACTGAAAATTATTTTATGAATGCTTTTATTGGCAACAGGACAATGAGGTCCTGTCGGCGACTAATTTTGTGATTTATTTATTTTCGCAAAAATTCACTTAATAACTAGTAGGTGTTACGAAAATGGGAGTATAATTTTGGCAGTAGTTGTGTGCAGCTTGAAGAATGAACGAATCAAAAAGTTATCTAAGTAATGTTTTTTGAAAAGGAAATACGCCTGTATGCAAAGGTACAGACAATAGCAGATTACGGTACCCTAATTTGACAATTTTTACCTATCAAACATTAACCTACCACTATTGTGATAAGGTTGAAAATCAAGAAATTTTAAAAATTATGGTAACTTGATGTGCTGTCATTTGTACAAAATATCGAGACAAACTAAACTTAAATAATTTGTAACTACAACTATAATAGTATCTACTTCTAATTAATATTTGACTGACACTTAAAAAGACGAAACACAACGTCTCTAAACTATATTAGATACACACATAAACTGACGAAATAGTGCAAAAAAACGGCCAGTATATCGCTCAACATTTTCGCAGTCCCAACTTCCCTTTGCAAGGCGTCAGACCATGAAACACATAAATACTTATGTCAATTTATATGTATGTATGAAGAGATACAAGACATCGAAACGTATCAGCTCACGGCTGAGCGAGCGTTCGTTTTTCATTCAATAGGCCCACTCTATTGGAAGTAAGTCGATGTATGGAACTTCTGTGACACGGACGGTTTTGTTCCAGTTTTGTTTTCATATGTTTTGAATGCTTCTCTGTAGTAGTGGTAGTTTTTTTACTGTATTTGTTTGGTTGCAGATATCTAGGTGTTTTGGGAAAAAAAATGCGTGGGATAGGTATGCTATTTTTAGCATTAATGGATGGTTGACCATCTTGTCATAACGAGTTCTTCGGTGTTTCGGAAGGCACGATAAACTGGTGGGTCCCGGCTGTCATTTGACCATCTCAGCAGTCGTTACGGGTAATCAGAAGCCAGAAAATCTGACAACCAGTCTTACCAAGTGATATCGGTATCCTGGGTAACTGCGTTGAAGAATTCAGAAAGGCAGTCGTTCCGTGTAAAACGCTGGTTAAAAAGCCGACTCCAAAATTCTTGGGAAAAGGCTAGGCAGATGATGACATACATTTTAATTAAACTAAGTAAACCGGACCTACACGGAGAATGGAGTATTTTTTACCAACTAAGCATGACNCTTAGCTGCATCCGGTTAGACTGAAAACTGACCCCAACGTAGTTGGGAAAAGGCAAGGCAGGCAGGTATGTATGTTATTTTAGCAGCCTGTTTTAGTCATTACGTACAGGTATATAGCTTTTAATTTTGCACGAATGATGCACCAATACTTTTTGGTTACGGAAGAATTTACGTAAAAGTTTATGTAGTAGCCTAGTCTCCCATTAACAAAACCAAAAAATTTTTTTACTGTTTTTTGCAAACGGTAAATGAACATCCTTTGACAAAAAGTAATTAGTTCATGGTTTAGATAGTTAAAAATATACGTTTTAATGCATTATTGTATTCGCATAAAGGAATAAATACATTTTATAATTTATATGCCAGATGTGTTAAGTCCAAGTAGCTTGGAAACCACCTCGGTTTCAAACAAGTGAGAAAGTTGAACTTTGTTCTCAGTCAGTCACAGATTGTTTCATAAGTACCTACCTACGGAACTATATCGCCATGTAAGTTAGAAGTACATATAGTTTGAAAAATAGGTTTTAGTTTATTTCATTTTGTATAGTGTGAATTTTAGGCAGATACATTCTGAAGATCAACTTAAATCAAAATAGAAATATGATTTTTTTACTGTAAAATTTTGCCTTTGAAAATTGTAACAAATGACAGGAAACAAGCAAATAATTCAGTCATAAATATGATAAGTTACATTTTAAATATGCGCATGAATATTGTAACAGAAAAAAAGAATATTTCAATTATCTCCTCTATGCGTCTACTTCAATTTAATAACTTATAGTATCAATTAATATTTATTCGATATTGTTATTTTTATTTTATTTTTACAAAGCACTTCAACAAAGAGACGCGAGAATGGAAATTCTAATTGAATTGTTATCCGACAGTCTATGACGATGCAAACAATGAAACCTATATCAATCAATCTTAATTGGATGCAGGCGTTTCTGAGGTTCATGCGGAGATAAAGAAAATTGGCCAAGGGTGAGCCGGGCCCCGTATACATTGAGAGTTCCGCACCATACCTTAATAGAACAACTAGCTTCTGACAGTACTTTCACCCGCTTTCCGATGGAACGTCTTTTTCTTATACCCGGATAAAAAGTAGCATTTACGTTGTTCCGATATATAAACTATATTACTGCCAAATTTCATCAAAATGCTTTCAGTAACTTTTGCTGAAAGATTTACAAACAGACATACATCTATTCTTACCAGCTATTATAATATTAGTGAGATGAAAAGTTATATTAGTGAGATAATCTTCAAAAAAAGGTAAAAAAAACTTTTTAAGTTAAACGGTTTTATGGTAAACAGCAAAATGTTGCAGATCAATGTACTAAAAGCTAAAAAATAAAAAAAAATTAAACATATGCATTGATTACACTAAAATAAAATCGTGGGGCACGTGCAATATTTTATAATCGTCAGTTAAAATGTGCCCCACGATTTTATTTTAGTGTAATCAATGCA
>NWSH02000525.1:9306149-9318276 GCA_002382865.2 Heliothis virescens | reverse complement strand
ATTTAATTTGCCGAGCATGACTTCTTGAAAATTAGGACAAATGTGATGAACAGGTTTTGTTCTACTTACTGGTTAATATGCGACTGAGATAGTTATTTTGCTTCGAAATATGGAAAATTTGCTGTGCAGTTAGTATTTCTGCTATGTATGTAGTATTTTTGTACAAAAATAAATTTAACTGTATTGCATTATGAGGAAAAAAGTAATGTCATATTGATGTATAATTTCGAATTATCTGCAGTTTGAGTTTGCTAAACATTTAGTTTATTTGTAGTGAAGTAAGTTATTTGATGTAAAAAAGAGTATAAATGATGAGTATGTATTGATAGACGATTATTTTATTTGATATGCAATTTATTATATCCCATACATTAGTAACTTGATCCAATTAACTGTAATATTTATGCAATTTATTTTGGGTAAAAATTAACTATAATTTGCGCATTTGCACGAAATAGTTTCAATATTATCAACTTTTATTTTCCAAGCCAAAAAGAATTTCATTTCATCTCTAGCTTTGCTTTCTTAAAACAAAACACAATTCCATAAACTTAAGTTTCAAACAAACTTTTGAAACTATCTCCAACAAAACCGTCTTTAACATGAAAATCTTTATATTTAAAGTCTGAAATCGCGATAAAAGCTACCCTGTTGGGTGCCATACATCATCCAGGATGGGAAGCTGGTAGTCCACTGGCGATCTCTATTGATACAGCCATTAATCATACCTTGTCTCGAGCGCGAATCTGGGGGAATCTCCGCCAAGTTTTCATCTCTCAAACGAGTTTATTGAGTGAATTTGTGTTGTGGCTTTGGAGTTTCTACGGGGTATTTGGCATATGGTTTTATGGTAAATTTTATATATTAATTTATAGAACGATGGTAGTTTTGAATTGTTTACTCTGATTGATAGACATTTTTTAAAAGTTGTATTTCTAAAATCAAGACCATAAGATCCAAACGTAACTTTTTTGATCAAGGTGAAAATTTAAGATTTTCCTAGAATATTTTTTTTTGCATTCTTATAGTCTGCGTGCATTATTAAATGTAGTAATGTGTTATTACTTGCTACCAATCCTGTAATAATATTATTATTAAACCTTTCTTCTAAGAAAGGATCAGAAGAAAGGTTAACAGCATCAAAGGAGCTCTTGAGCTAAGACCTAAGACCCTTTGAAGAGCAACCCTTTTATATATCTCTGTTTGATATGTGAAAGATTTATCCTGAAACACGTGAACTAAACAGTCTTACATACTTATACAGCTAAAATATTTTGTATAATTTCTAATTTTGTGCTTGTTATGAGGATTGTTTGGTATGATTATATCAACTTCAAAGTGATAATGTTATATTGTGGTAATTTTATTATCATATTTGAAATACTTGTTGACATTGAAAACTTAACTTGCAACTTAATTCCAAAGGTCAAGTTCATACTCAAAATCTACCATCTTCTTTGGCTCTGAAAATTGTAGGAACACTTACCTATAAAACTTAAAAAATAGACATAATTCTTGACAAAAAACCCTTTTCAAAAGTTCAAAAAAACAAAATCGTAAAGAATTACTTACGTTCTATTCATGAAGAAACATTTTAAAAGATACGTCTGTGTGAGAAAAACCTCATTTAATATACACCAGAAGCGACTAAGCGAGTAAGTGAAGTCCTAACCGAGAGCTTTCACGCATTTTAGATCTATTGGTATTGGAGTCGATTCAACATACGGCGCTAGTGACCGATGAATTTGTTCAAAGGTTTTGGTTTATTCGGAAAATTTGAGATAGGTATTTATTTGGGAAATTCTCTAGAGAGTGTTAAACGTTACTGGGCGATTTCCTCGTTTTTTTGATAGTTGTTTTCGTTAAAGATTCGGTGAAAACGATGATGTGAGAAAAGTAAACGCTGAGATTTTTCTAATAACTTGTTTGAAAAAAAAAAAACAATTCACGTTATAGCCCAAACTTTTGAAGCAATTATTAAAATGACGAAGCTGATTATTGAGATAAAAAGTCATTTATTCAAAGTAGGCTGAAAATCACCACTTTTTGTAGGTCAATTTAACAAAATTTTTTCAACGATTAAGCAAAATCTACTTGTCAATACCCAAATAAAACAAAAATAAATATTTATTTTCTCATAATAAAGAGAACGTTCGCGTGCACTGCACTAACAAAAACCAATTTCTACAAACAATGTCATACAAATCTGTTTATGAAGCCAGCGTCGCGCCGGACGTAACAAAGTTGAAACTTTGCATAAACACGATAATATTTTGTAACTTCCCTTTAGTGTAACAAAATGGATATTAAAATGTTTAACTTACTTCGTAATGAAGATTGTTATGAATGAATTTAATTTTGTTTACGGTTTTTCGTTTTAAAGAAAGTGACGTAAGAACATAAGTAGTAGGTACATTTGTGTTTCTTTTTAGAAATAGAATGGTGATTGGTATATCAGCTGTTTAGCGCGGTTTTATACACATCCCGAAGGAACAAGATGCTTCCAGCACCAAAGTAAAATAGGTAAAGCGTGTTTAGTCGATCTAGAAGGCTGTTGGATTGTGCGAAAGAGGTACTTACCGCGGCGGTACTATAAAAGGGACAAAGGTTGTTTCAGTCAGTAAAAGTTTTACAGTTCCTCCCGGTGTACCCCCACCTAAATGGGTAAATTAATGATATCCCATAAAAAACTGGTACCTATTACCTCCAAGGTTTTCAAGTTTAGCAGTAGCATCTCCAAACACTAAAATAACGAAATCGTACATAAGTTAGGATCCATATCAACTAACACGGTCAAGTTGTTAGTGTAATATTATTGCTTGTAGACCAGATATGGAGCAAATACCCAAAGTTTCTAAACTTAGAGTTAGCATAAACTTGAACGCAGATAGATATCCCGAATTAAGTTCAACTGCATATCTTAATTAAAACAGGAAGCATTTATGGGCTTACCTATTTGCATACTTCGTAAACACATACATAATATGTAGGTAGAACCTACAGTTTCGAAATGTGTTTTGTAAACTCTAGAACAAAGTGACCGATTAAGTATGGACAATATTTTGTGAAAAGATTAAGTTATGGTTAGGATCTAAACACAAATTCTGATGCAGGGCAACCCAATGCCAATTGCGGGAGTGTTACAGTGGTACTGCAATACAAAGGCATTTAAGGGCCATGAAAGGACAAAAAATATTTGTGTGAGTTAAGTGAGATCTACACTCTCCCCGTGCACGCGCAGCGAGAGACCTTCACAACGATGATTTCCACCTAAAAAAAAAAAACTGCAACCCATCCCCTAATTCAGACATATTTTTTCTGTTCATAATTGGACCCACCACTTCGAAATTACAATACTAGGCTGATTTCGCAAGACTAAATTCAAACCGTCAAAAAAAAAATGATGTTCCTAATTTACTATTAGACAAAATATATTTGCTGAAAGTATTATACATGCGGCTAGCGAGCCCAAAGCGAAGACAGAATATATCATCCGCCTAACTTATCCCTAAAACTATACCATTAACCCCTTTCTTCCATAATAATTGACTTACCCAGGAGCTAGTTTTATGATAAACGGCAGCCAGTTAGCCACCTCGTTTATACGGTTAATAATAGGGCACGGGTTAAGAACTGTAGATTAATATCTCATTGCTCGTTTGAACTGCTGAGAGGGTAGTTAGCTCGTATTGGGTTTTATGAATTACGATTGCGGATAAATAATATTGGAGTTTGAAAGGTTTTGTCGATGATAGCGGTGTTGATAGGTAAATTATAAGAAATTAAAATCCTGTATGCTTTATTCATTGTAGCTTTTATAAAATTATAAGATATCATAAATATTAAGTTTTCTTATAAATGAAGAGAAAGATCATCATATCTGAAGGGGTGTGGTATTGTCTTAACAAAAGGTTAAAAAAGGCAACACTAGGCGAGGTTTTGACCGGTAAGAGTCCGGCACACATTTTTAGTTTTTTTATCCATATAAAAAAAAAAACCTACTTTAGGATACTTAAGAGTTTGGGAGGATACATAGAACTACCAGGTAAGCCTAGCTATATATTATAATAAACACGAGCTTTTCTTTTAACAAAATAATGATTCGATTTTTGCGCTTTATACAGGTAAAAATCCTTAAGTCACAAATTGGGGTATATTATTCCACAAAGTTTGTCTTAAGAGCTAGAATAAACCTAATCTGTTCTATAATATTCCTAGCTTAGGCTACAAGTATTATAAATGGCTGTCATGGGACGTTTATGTGACGCTGACATGACGTGCCCTGACCCATAGCACTCCATAATAACACATCGGAATTAAAAGTCGCAGCAAAATAAACACAAAATGACAGGTGGGTAATGAAAGGCCAACGTGAAGTATTTTTGCATTTAAATAATGGTGTTGGGTGCATTCAGTAAAATAATATTAAATTCATCTTTGCCTTTCAGTTTTTAAGGGTTATTTACTTTAATAATATTCTCATCAGCAAGACACAATATATCATGAAGGCTTTGTTCCTTGTAAAATGTAAATCCTTAACTGAAATATCTGCATAAAACAAAGAATTATGGTAGACTAGCTTGTGCCAGCGGCTTCGCCCGCTTCCCGATGGAACTATTTCCCGAACCCGGATAAAAAGTAGCCTATGTTGTTCCTCAGGGTCTATTCTATCTCTGTACCAAATTTCATCAAAACCGGCTCACTGGTTTAGGCGTGAAAGCGTAACAGACAGACAGACAGACATAGTTACTTTCGCATTTATAATATTAGTAGGGATTAGTAGGGATATCTCAAAAACTGTCAAAAGAAGAGGAAAATTATTTCAACTGCAACTGTATTGCGCATTTTCATTTAAAACGAGTGAAATGTAGGTTTTCCAATCCAAGCATTCTATCTTTAGTTTATACCTATTTATTTAATGTTTTATTTATTTATCCAAGTCTAAGGGGAGCACCCAGATAAAAAACAGCGTTCAACCATCCCCATCTCAATTGAAATTGTTCAATTTCAGTAAGTGTAATAAAAAAAGAAACTAGCATTCACAATAACAATATTTAGCAAGAATAAGCATATTACCACAGATAACAGTATACTAGAAGAGCTAAAAATAGAAACACAACTAAAAATTAGCGTGAGCATCCACGTGCAAGTCGACAATCGTCTAGAGTATGCTTGAACAAAACTAGCGTCGGCTCGCGAGGAATAAAACACGAGCTCATTTGGTATACAGTTCTGTGGAATAAGCAAGGATGCCGGCCGATGCGGTGGGAATGGTTTAAGGAAAAAGTAGTGTCAAATCTTGTCTTCCTTTGCTTGGTGGAAATTATTTTTTTATTGTTTCGTTTTCTTAGTGCAATAATAACTTGCGCTACAGCTGCGCATTTTAAACGATGTGGTATGAAAGTTATTTCACTAAATTTCATATAAATGCACAAGCGATTATTTTATTAGAGATACCACAGCTTGTAGATTCATCGTCAGCCAACTATTGATCCTCAACAGCAGTCGTTTCAGCGAGTGCTCTCGTAATTTTAAATAAAATTAAGAGTACAAAATTCTAGCCACACAATATCCCCATCAATCACTTATGTCTAAACAAATTCGGAATAACTTCACCCGCAGCCATTTCACACATTCGCCAACGTTGACGATAGCAACCCTAGATAAAGCTGGAACGCTCGGTAGTTACACTGCGAACGTTTCTTGCCAAGACAGGGGTTTCCTGTCCAAGGATATATTGCAATTTTCACGTTCGCCACACTGTCTTACCTGTTTGTGTAAGGAATAAAATATTTTTGTTTGGTAACACTGTGATATGGTAATGGAAGAATTTTGATAAGGATATGTTTCTTAAACACCTTTAGTTTTGGGAAATTAATTTACTGTGTAGTATCGAGAACAATAAAATGGGACAAGTTATCCAGAGGTCAAACATCTATGTTTAAGTTAATCTGATATAAACACCTAGGAGTATTATTTCCACTTATCTGCAGCTCAATATCACTAATACCTGATAATTTAATACACTACAGCTGATTGGCTCATAATATGTTTTTACTTTCATATCATAACAATGACCTATCATTTGAAATATTCATCGTCATCATAGCCTAAAACTTCCACTGCTGGATAAAGGCCTCCTTCAAGCTGGGTTGATTTGCCCATACTAGATGCGCTAGGCATGCGTGTTTGAGAGCGTTGAAACATTCACCTTGTCGAAAAGTTCTCGCCATTCACTGATACATTTGAGCACTTATTTTTTACCACCACAACTACATCTTCAAATCCACCAATTACACTAACCACTCCAGTTCAGACATTATCCACATCACCCGGCTATTATGTGACATTGTCCGCCTGAGTAATATCGCAGCGCACGTGTTGTAACGATCGCTCGTTAGCTGCACATCGTTACAATGCACTTTTGTACGAAAGCTGGTAAGCTGTTGACTTGAGAATTTGTAGAACCTTCAAGTTTTTGAAGTTGGTTTATTAAGAGTTTTTTTTGGGAGGGGGTTTTGAGGTTTTATTATTATTCAGTAGATTTATGTTGAGACAAGAGAGAATGGATACGTTGATAAAAATTATATTATCATTTGACTGATTAAATAAAAAAAATACTTTAAAACTACAAGGAAAAATTCAAACTTAAAATATTTACAAAAGTACTAGCTCTATTAATCATCAAATTATAAAAGTTGTTATTAATTATATTTATCTATTACTTATATATATTTTATTATTTAAAGACTCAATCAATAAGGAATGCAGCTGCCACGCATGTTTCTCAAATACATTTATTGCTATTTTATGTTTATATATAAATATAAGAAGGAGGAAAACCAGACATATTTGTACAACACAGACTAACTACCTCCATAAATTATATTAGCTCAAGTCTTCAGCTTACGAAGGCGCTAACCAAACATACTAATGTTATACCGTGACGTGAGCTGAATAACAAATTGTGTGCCTAATCACTTACATCTCTGGTCAGCGTATCAAATGGATGATATTTGAGCTTCGTCGCTTAAATCTCTGCTGGTTTATCTTGTAAATTAATCTATTATTACATGCAAAATATTCAACAGTGTTATTTCAAAAAGTACTCCCGTCTTTTCATGAATATTGCGACGAAAATAATTTATATAAAAAATTAAAAACCTAACTATGTTTATACCTCTCTGTGACTGATAATTTTCCATTAGAAGGTCTAATAATTTGTTGCTTTATTGGATGATGAAATCTAAGTTTTCCCTTACAGTAGAGATGATTTTTACGTACTGATTTTTATTGAAGTATATTGATCAAACGTGATATTAAACTTCGTTATCCATGTAGTCGTGTATACAGCCTAGTTTATCCTTCCGAGTGGCAATTGCTTGATTATTTAAATATCCATTTATTGCAATCTGACGTACCGTTTACAGATATGCAATTAATTGAATTAGCACTAATATACTGGGAGTATTAGATCAACATAATTGAATACAACTTAATCCAATTATCTGAACAGCATCTATTAATAGTTAAACGGACGATACAATGCAGGCATATCAGTGTAACGTACGACTAGATTGTAATATGATAACACTGATTATGCATGTGTGGGTATAATTCCTGGGTTATGAATAGGTATTTATGGAAATATGATCTGAGTATTGTTATGCTGCATTGCAGAAGGATCGTGGAGACCATCATTAAATTGGTCCTTGAGGATCGAAAGTGACCTAAAGGCAGACCTAGGAAGAGAATTCACATTGAAGTATATTTTGTAATGGGGGTTGTTAAAAGTTCTAGGGTCTTTCATTTTGTCCTACAGTGAAATGTAACATGTCTTGTATAAGTGGCTGGGATAAAAAAAAATGCAATGCAGTGTTAGTGAAAAATTAACCACATGTCTAGTGTGTTTGCTTTGATGTTCACACAGGTTGTGGTTTTAGTTTGTTTATGTTACAATTTATTTCAACGAGTTCAGTACAAGTTGCTTCGCCAAATTTTGGAGTGGATTCAGTATGTTTAGCCGTGTAGCTTAATACTATAACTTATATTAAGTTCAACCCTGCAGTTATCGGTAAGTTATTTAATATTTTACACGACATGAGTTTATTCATTCAGCCTAATATACAAGTGGACATTTCGTCAATTATATTTAAAATGAAAAAGTAACAAAGTAAAAGTCACTCTTTAGTATATAAGGAGATCAGCCAGGTACGCAGGACATATTATAGTGCACAAGCATTTGCACTGACACAGGTGCATTTTCTATTCCCTCACTCTCATAACCCGATGGGACGGCAATCTGACACGACCGGAGAGAGATTAGGTGCAGGACCGACATTAACGTACTCTCCGATGCACGGGTGTATCAATCACCAACTTCCAACTCCGGGCTGCTTTGTGAAAGTTTCTAAAACCCATAAAGCGATTTCGGCCCGTCCCGGGAATCGAACCCGAGACCTCGTGCTCAGCAGTCGGCTATGCGACAACTAGACCAACGAGGCAGTTTTCAGCATATATTATGTCGTCTAAGTCCGAGTTGTATTTACCACGGAACCCTAACCCTCAATCCGGGTTATGAGTGTAGTCTAGTATGAGTATAGGTGAAGTAAGTCCGTTTCATGAGAGGCGGTGCAACTGACGTGCAGTCTAAAAAATGCAGAGGCTCTTTAGCAATGTAAACATCGCTTTTGTGGGAGGTAAGATGCGACGATGCGGGAAGCTCGTGGTTTGAACTGGGCGTTTTTTTTAGTCATGTTTGTAGGAGTTTATGGGATTGCATATTACTATAATGGAATAAAAAAATAATATTTCACTAATGCAAAACATTAGAATATGCATTTTTTATACTATTTTGTTTTAAGACTGATTTAACTTAATTAACTATGGACATTTTTACATGTAAATTACATGCGTCGTATTCCAAGATTTTGATAGACATACAAACATGTGAAGGCTGTTGGCATTTCATTATAATATATTACCCGAAACATTAATACAATAAACACACAATACATTTATAAACAAACATTTTAGCTCAAGTTCACATTTCTCAAGAAATTCTCGAATTATAACACACTCAAACTTTTCGAATCAATTTAACCCTTAAGTTAATTCAAAAACATACGAACTCCGTCTTTGTGATATAATCGGGGATAATTCTGTTTCCCTTACATTTTGTGGACTAGCGATAATTAGTCTTAAGTTTATTTTCTTCAAGTTCTTGAGTCTTAAATCCGCGGACGAAACTTTGGTGCTCCGTCAATGACGCTCATTAAGCTTTGTTTATGGTTTGCTTTATTATTTTTATTTTAGTTAGAAGGAAGTTTTAATAAGAGATGGTGGGTTTTAAGAAGGTGAATAAGATTTGAATTTGACCCTAAAGTTTTTAAGTTCTTAAGCTACTTAAACATTACTTGTTTTAATACTAGTTTGGGAACCATTAATTTTGTTCATGATAGTTAAAACTAAACCCTAGAACCGGAACTTTTTTAAAGCCCGATAAAATATCCAAAAATAATTTCATACAAAACTACACATCAGTGGACAATAAATTTAGTGTTTACTAATAAAAGAGAAGAAAGAGTAAAGGGAATTCTATTCAATTTAAAAATGTTGGCCTTTAGCTTAAAGGCAGTGTAAAGACTTTGCTGGCTATTCAATTTAGATAGTGGCACAGACACGGCGGAAGATGTTATTCGAGAATTTTCATTAACTTTGAAATATTCTGTTCGTTGCTTTTAAGCGAAATTTGTAAGAAAGGCGAAAATCTTGTTATCTTGCTGCATAATGTCCTGTGTGAAGGGTGTTTCACTGCATCAGGGAATTTATGAAATGCAATTATGTTCTATGAGACACTTAGTAAGAGCTGTGAAATATTCGTATTCATTATGTTTTTTAATTTGCTTGATATTTTGGTGTATGCAACTCCAGTTAATCAGACAGTTGCTAAGTTATAAATGGTGGCTAAAGCTTCACAGGAGAACAAAAATAATCAGTTGGCCGAATACTGAAAAACCACTTAATTTTAAAGACTGCTCAAACATCGTTTTATCCCTGTCACACTAACGTTTTCTTGGACTTTAATATTTAAAGTAATAATAATAATAATAAACCCCGCAGGGCATCTGAGGCGGATGACGGGGAATAGCGACCCCGCGGGTACCGAGTGCTCCAGGGAGAGTATACTGTCCCTCACCTCCGGCTTGCCGGAGTGAACCATGACAGGGGATGGGTCTCCCGCCTCTGGCTTGCCTTCATTGGCCGTCCAGAGTGGAGTCGCTAGAGCAGGGTTAATAGCCCTGTTCGGAGGGTGGGTGCCTCGTGGTAAGTGGCGAGTGGGCCAGAGATGCTGGACAAGCGCGTGATCTGAGTTTAAAGTCCAGCGAGGCATCTTCATCCTTCAGCCGCTCACGTCCCTGTTGCCCTCTTGTTGCGAATTCCGCGACTAGTTCCCGGGGGCCCAGTAAGTGAGCTGGCGAGTCTCCACTTGCCATTTTTACATGTATCGTATACATTGTTATCGGCGGGAGTGATACGGATAATCGAATGACGTTATATCGATGGTCGCTATATCGAAAAAAAATATGAGTGGTACGCTATCTCGAAAACTCATTATGTCGAAAACCGGTATATCGACTGACGCTATCACGAACAATGGTATCTCGAAAACTGTTTGAATGGTACGCTATTTCGAAAGTGTTCTCTGTCAAATCTGGATTTGTCCGGCGATACCCTATCATTGTATTGCATTTGGGAAACCAAAACAATGATTAGTAAAGGTAAAATCAACTTTTAATTAAAGTATAAAAAATAAATCAACAAAACAAAAATTGTATGTGCTACAAATATAAAAACATTTTCATATTCATTACAAAATTAAAGATTCAATGAACTTAATATAGATTAGTATTAAAAGCTATACTTTTTATGAATTCATTAATGGACACTGTGTTTTTTTTTTGTAAAATTACTGCGATGGCGTTTTCTTTCCTTTTATTTCGCGGCGGCGCGGGCGCGGCGTCTGTGGGATGTTAGCCAAAACTCTTTCAATTTTGTGAGTTGTTGTATTTTGTTCATCAGTGAGCTTTTGAATACAGCCATACAACCCGAGTTTACACATCGACAAACCGCCAATAAAAAATGTATAGGAATCCGTAAAATTAATAAACTTGTTCAACAAAAATTGTAGATAGAACCTAATAAAGTATTCTGTGGTTTATGAAACTAAAAATTATTTCGAGTCAACCCTCGTTAGTTTTTATTATTTTATTTATCACATCATAATAAACTAAGAACTTCCACCCGCAGCTTCGTCCGCTGGATTTCGGACTTCGCCGCTCATTACTTCTAACGACAATATGTCAAAAACTATTAATTTGATTGATATACTTAGTGTAAAGGGCAATTTTAATGTGCGTTATTGTCTAGATATATGACTATACATATTTATTTTGATAAGGATTAATACTGAACTAAAGGAAATAGATTTTTACTTAGTACCTAGTATAGACAACTCTCGATTCCCAAATGCAATACAAAGATAAGGCATCCCCGGACAAATCCAGATTTGAATCGCTATATTATAATAATAAACTTATTTCTCGGGATGTTATTCGTCATTGCCATTCGCAAATCGCAACAGTGTATATCTATACGAACACTTTCGAAATAGCGTACCATTCAAACAGTTTTCGAGATACCGTTGTTCGTGATAGCGTCAGTCGATATACCGGTTTTCGACATAATGAGCTTTCGAGATAGCGTACCACTCATATTTTTTTTCGATATAGCGACCATCGATATAACGTCATTCGATTATCCGTATCACTCCCGTTATCGGCAGGTGTCATAGTTCCCGTAGTTTTCCCCATTTCCTAGTCCACTAACAACCCATCACAATAGCCCAAGTAGTTTATTTCCATAATTAGCAATAGTTTAGCACAAAACCGGGGATTGTCCTTGGGTACATTTATATAGTGTATACAGGGATAATCGTCGGTTATGTGTCGCCATATCATTAAAGTTGTCTCAAAAGGGCTTCAGCGTGTTGGCTTCGGCCCCACGTTCGCCTTCCAAAAATCCGGGACTCTATAGTCCCGTGGTCTGGTTCGAGACATACAAAATA
>NWSH02000525.1:9281717-9303098 GCA_002382865.2 Heliothis virescens | reverse complement strand
AACATATCACAGGAGCATGCAGTACACTAACACAAAATGATTACACACACAGACACAACCAACTCGTCAATATCATACATCAAAAACTAGCATACAAACACAAACTTACGCAGGACCCATACACACCATATTACAAATATTCACCAAAATCGGTTTTAGAGAATCAGCGATATAAGATGTATTACGACCGTACTATCATCACAGACCACACTATATACAATAATAGACCCGACATAACACTAGTAGATAAACAAAATAAACACACATACATAATAGATATAGCAGTCCCAAATACAAACAACATACAAAAAACTATCACAGAGAAGATTAGAAAGTACACAGAACTACAAGAAGAAATCACTAGAGTATGGAAAATGAATCGCGTCACTATAGTTCCCATAGTAATCTCAACTACAGGTGTCATCCCTAGACAAATTTTTAATAGTTTGAATGCCCTTAATCTTTCCAAATTTACCTATCTCACATTGCAAAAAGCCGCTATATTAAATACATGTCGCATAGTAAGAAAATTTCTACAGCTAGACCTGGACAATAATTTCAATGCAGTACCAAATTCATCTTCCCAAATAATCCCATAAATAAATTAGTATCTCACTTTGGCTTAGGCCCGTAAGATACTAAAACTACCAGGTTTCAATCAACCTGAGAAAATTAAATTTGAAAACCAAAATAATAATAATAAAGTTTATTTCATAAAAAAAGTAGAACTTAAAGTTACGTTTGAATATGTACACTATCAGTATGACCCAAAAATTTGCCTCAAAATTCATCAAGTTACCAAACACGAAATATTTTAACCTTAATATTTTAACAATAGGTACTAATATTTATAAGCCACATATAACCAATAAAAATTGATGTTCAAAGGTTGTTTCGACCTGACGATTTTATAGCAGAAAATTTTCCGGAGCGAGCTGCACTGGAATTCAATTTGCTGGTATTAGAACCTGGCTTTGTCTGCAGTAGTGCTGTCGGTACCAATATAGAAAATATCGGGATGAGTATGCGGGATTTGGAGATTTATGATATTAAATTGCTAACACATCACTTCAATCAAAAAGATATTGTTCACAAGTGTGTCAGGTCCCGGTGTTGTTGTGTTTCAAATCAGCATTGATGGTGCTTTTACTGAGATAACGTCGTAGTAAGTATTTGTATTTTTTGTAAGCTTTATTTTTTGATGAGAAAATCTATCATAACTGTCCTATATTAATTATAATTTATTACTCTGAATATAGGACAGGTTTACATGAAAGATTATGACACCATTGGTTGCACAGACATACCCAAATGAGCAAAGGCCCTATATTTTCATTTTTATTTCAGATTCTCCACACTAGATTTCGTTTGCTATAGTGACAAGATTGAAAAATACCCCAACATGCCGTCAAAAATTGGAATTCCACCGCAGTGGAACCTCAAAAAAGTTGGTAGGACCTAAAAATCCCTCGAAAATCCCGGGACCGACCATAGCTATTCCCGGAGAACAGGGTCACAGAAATTTCACTTCATAAATTTCATCCGGTACGACGTAATTATAGAACGGGGATCGGAGGCATCCTGGCTTCTGTATTAAATTCTTCACGGATCAAAATTAATTCGGCTAATTTCATTGAGTCAATTCACTTTTTGATTGGACCTTTGTCATGTTTCGTTGATATAAACTTAGGTCTTTTTTATTCCAGTAGAATCAAAAGAAAATAATCATTTCATTAAAAAAGTATCAGACACTTTAACTTATGAAATACATAATTGCAACCCAAATAAATGCTACAGAAATGAAGTCTAACTAAGATTGAATCTAGAAATAAATCAAATTTTAATCACCAAAAACAGTTAAGCGAAACATAACACCCAGCCAGTAAACCAAAACCTGAACTTCCAAACTCAAGGCGACAGATTAAGACAGTTCCTATTAAACGTCAGGAAGTTAAAGAACAAACAGAGCCGTCTGTTATACCGTTATACACAATCTGAATTTCTCGACGCGGTCCGAAAACCAATTATTGTTGGGAACACTGGTGCCAACCTTTTGTGCAAAGTCTCCTACTTGCTGAGTTTAATAATTTCTCAACTGGTAGAATAATTGCAGGTTGGACGTTGAAATACGTGTGGCTATGGCCAGTTCGCCGAATGTTGGCGGTTTGTTGGACGAAAACTTGTGCTTAGTGGACTAGTTCAGCGTCAGTTGAATGCTGCATGGATGTTTTTGTTAGCAGTGATTTCTCGTGATGTTTCAAATTGTTTGTCTGGAATTTATTTTACAATTATTAGTGTAAAACGTAATCTAGTTGTATAAACTTAAGCATTCTGCTGTTAAATGAATCTGAATTTGACAGTAGGTACAACAGCTGTAATACCAATGCAACCTAACTAAATAAATAAAATAAATAACTGATAAGTGGTGTCATTGCTAAATAAAATGTCTGCACGAAACGTTTTCAGTTTCAATACTCCTGTTATTTAGGATTTACAAAAGCAATTTACTATTTGTACGAGCGCAGGAACAAATAAAAGACAATAAAATAAAATAAAGTTACACACTGCTCTGTTTTTTTCCGCCAATATCAGCAGCTTAACCTACCCTTAGGGCCTAGTGTAGGACCAAATAAACCGGTCGATAACCTATTAAATGCCTCCAAAACCTTTTTGTAACACGGTCTACAACAAAATGGGATAGTTCAGCAAAATGTTCCTCAATTCTGACAACCGAAAATCCATTTCGCGATATCTGACAGCGGGATAATTTGATATGACGGAAGAGAAATGGCGAAAATAAACAATAAATAAATAACATGGGCTATTTCGCCAAAAAAAGTAAATATGGGTATACTTATGCAATTAGGGCAATTGCTTGTATTTGGTTTTCTATTGGGCTTCCATTTTATGGTAGGTATGTTTCTATATGTGTTTTGTATGATGTGTTTTATTGGATCGAAAAACATCAATTCTGGTATAGTGGTGTGAAATTCTACCGACTTTAATGGTAGAACAAATTTTGTATTGAAAAGAATTTGTTGTAAATTTTTGTTTAAATCTTGACTAATATTCTTTTATTTCTCTGGCTCTGGAATGTCTTAAACGGCCACCTTTCCCAGATGTCCAAAATACAACTACAATAACAATTTCTGCTTTAGAATCTACCGGCTTGGAAGGTTTATCTTTAGGTAGGTTCATCTTACACCGGTCAAACCTAAACGTGTATAACCCACCTAATCCCAACTTAAACGTTGATGTTCATTAGGTGTATTAAGTTAATCATCCACCGGTATTCAGGGCACGGCGTTATGGTCTCCCAGTATTATATTTGGGACACTTTGGCATGCGTTTGATGGGTTACGTCTTTAGTCTTTGGCACAGGTTCAAATTATAAGACTTGAGAGGTAGGTTTGGTAAGTTTGGTTCGTTATATGGCCCATATTTTGGTAGCCATGAAATGGTGCAACTAAAACCAGTTCTTCTGATCTCGTCATTCATATCATGTGCAAAAAAAACCAATAACATTTTTTTTCCATGTTTAAATACTACTTATTTAAAAGCACCACACAAAGAATTCAGTAAAGGTTCACAAAAGATCTGCTCATTTAAACAGTCATTTCATTAACCTGCATTCAATTAAGAGTCTTTTAAGCAAAGCAAAGTGCAAGACTAACACAAAACAACGCTAATTAGTCAGCTCATGCTCTGTCAACCCCTCAAGTGCCGTATAATGTATATTTGGCGCGTCTCTAACATTTATCAGTACTAACTCCATCTCTCGTGAGTGGAACGTGAACTAGGCGGTGGATTTAGCTGTCGAATATCTAGTTACACTCCGTCTAATATCTCAGATTCGTAGCCGTCCTATTCTGGAGGGTCATCAATATATTTTGTAGGTTATAGGAAGATTTATTGGGATAACGATTGTAACTTTTTGGTGGTAACTTCTAGTACTCTTTTAAACGAAATTCTACTACATTCATTTTTCTCCATTTACCAAAAAATCTACAAAATAATTTCACATGTAAAATTTTCTACAAACATTTACGGGTTATTTGCTTACTGCGCCACAAGATTTAGAGCTCACAGGGCAAGCTAGCATTGAATCAACTAAGCAACAGCTTTAAACAGCGGTAAGAAAATAAAGCGCTGCAAACATTCTGGCGCTGCAGCGAACTCCAGCATTTCTACAACAATTCCTTCTACCATATATTAAGTGCAAAGCGCCGAATAGTGCGGCTACCGTCTCGGGCATGCATTACCGTCTAATCCCTGGATGAGTTCAAGTGTGACACTGAATATTAAACGGGCTTTTGGTAGGTCAACCCGGATTAGCTGATCCCCAAAACTTTGCCAAGAACGGACCAACTTTAATTATGGTTTAATCACGATAGTTCGGATTTACGTCAGTGTTTTTGAGATATTGGATGATATTAGGCGTGATTAGGGTTTTGGGTAGGTGATTAAAATGCATGAGTTGATTGTGTGATTATTTTGTTAGAATTACTTTTCTTAGGTAAACACGATAAGTTACCAAACAAGAAATACGTCCTCGAAGATTATACCTTATAGCTAGAGAGAGTTAAATTACATCCACGAAAAAAAAGAAAAGTTTGGTCTTATAGCAAACCTGTATAAAACGATATCTCATATACATTCAAAATTCCTAAACAAAATTTCGACATAGTTTATCTTAACATCACCCTAAAAACCCCCCTCTGAAACGCTAACCCTAAACATGTATTGTCAAAAATAATTCGCGAGAGGAAAAATCCTTTTCCTGCAAGTTATTTCAGAACTATTGTTCAGTACAATAGCGTTGATTCCGTCAGTTCACTTGATGTAATGCCGTCAGTAAACACAGAGGAAGTGGGAAACTTTGCTCACAGTCCCGGGAATAGGGCAGTTATGCGCATAAAAATATGAAGGAAAAACCACATACTTAGGCATGTGATATATGAAGAGCGTGGTGTATGACGTTAAGTGTTTTAACTCACAGGGGAAAGGATAAAGATATCTTTTGTTTATTTGGAGGTACGTTTAGAGAAATGTATTAGGAAAATAATAGGGTTTGAGAATCAATCTTCAATAGATTTCTTCCGACAAAAAAAATACTGTGACAGTTTTAATTTTACTTTTTCTATATGATTGGTTAAAAAATGACTCGTACTATTTGTTTCTTGTAAAAATATTGTTAGTAATGTAATATTGGGTATACAAAATGTATCTTTTTACCCAACTCCTTAGATGGACTATTAAACTGTTCAGCTTATACCTACTATAATTTTATCTACAAATACACAACTTGAGAGATCTTGAGAAACCTCAATATTGTTTTGGTTTATGAAGCCAAAAAATATAAAACATTTCTCCCAACGTATTCCATGTTTCCTTGAAACATATTGCTCACGTTTACCAAGTAGGTCAAGCATATTGTGAGGACCCTCTATTTACATACGAATTATATACCCTCTTTGACAGTAACTATAGTAACGACACTCCTGTTTCATAACATATTAGCATAGGAACTTTAGCGTAATCGTGACAATTATTGGGAATTTTCTGGAATATTGAATTGTAATTGTGTTTGTAGGATTAAATTAGCTCTAACCGTATATAAAATTATTAGTTATTTTATCGGTTTTACTCGCGTCCCATGGAATTATTTCGTGCACCAAGTTTTTTTTATCATCAGGATGCTTTCCCAATATGTGCGCTATCTAACACAATTTTTTTTTTTTATAATACTTATAGTTCATGAAATCAGCGTGTTAAAACAAGATGTTCAGTTTTTATACAACATTAAAGATAAGATAGATAAGAAATGAAACCATCTACTATTATTGGGTACAAGAGCTAATATGCAGTATGAACATATTTGACAGTCTGGACAAAGCAAAAACAAAATACAAATTCTTAAAAAGCCCTGTATACTCAATAGTAACAATTTCTGGACAAGGCATAGTGGGTATTGTTTTTGATCCAAGTGTAACAGCAACACAGTTCAAAACTTTATCTTGATTAATAAATAACTTCGCATAAAGTGTAGTTTAAGTTATAATTAATTTAAAGTTCTTTCCGCGACTATCACTGCTGCTTAACATAGTTGCTAAGTAAAACTTTGTACTGGAACTCAATAAGAAGATTATAGACAAGTTTACTTTGTATCACATTAATCTGTTTAATATTATCTACATAGTTCAGACATAGATCCCTGAGAGGACAGAGATATCTGGGCACATACATCGTAGATTAGCCGCAGCAGTGGGACAGCAATGGCAAAGCAAAAAAAAGTTCTAAACAGTAATTTTACATGGATTCTATAATTGTCCCAAATGTCTTTGGTTCTGAAGTTATCTATTTGACTTGAGCGTAGTTTTTTGTTATTTTTTTCCACTATTGTGAAGCGATTATTATTAGTACAAGAGAAAATTGTTGTGTTTAAATAAGTTATTTAAGTTTATAGTTTTTTTTTTGTTTTTGTGTGTCAGCTGTAGGTTTAATTTTAGTCATCTGCTGTGTAACACCTGTGGACACCACTATTGTATTGGGTAATACTGTAATGATAGTGTGTATGTTTAATAAATAAATTAAAAAAAATAACTTGAGTGCTGTCTGCACATGCTTGTTTCCCAAATTCTGACATTATGTATGTACACGAGACTATGTGGGAGTTACAAGTACTTGAGCATGTTTGAATAAACTGTTCAAATTATATAGTTGTAGTATATGGTACATTTTTACATGGAGCTTTGCGACATAGTATTCAAACACAAATGTAAGGGAATTATATAGACTCGATAAAATGACATATTAAAAACAATGTCTAAAATCTAGGACCTTCGAACATCACATTTACATAAAATTATCTGCTGCTGCACTATTTTAAAGTGTTTTAAAAATTATACTATCATCATTTCTGTACCAATTAAAGGTGCAGTTTTGACATTACTTTAAACTACATTTATAATCTTCTAAACTATCCCAACACATTACTACAAACAAAAAGCCAAACAGTCTCATTAATAACCACTACTCCAGACACTTAAATTCAGAACATGTTCAAGAAACAAAACAAAATCTTGCTTGTGACGTCATAATTTAGTACGCATCTGGGTCTGCCAGTAGCTTATATCGTACAATAACTTAGCAAGCAAGTCAAGTGGGAGACAGGCACTGTTTTGTATGATTAATGACGCGGTCGTTAGCTGAGGCTGCAAATGGCAACGAAGTGTCTTTATTTTCTGCTAAATGCGTTCGTCTTTCTTCCACGGTTGTGTCAAATCTGGATGGTGTCTGAGATAATGATGGCGTGGTGAATGGTGATGCTTGCTTTTGTGCGGTCGCCTTTTATGTTAGGGGCCTGTGTTGGTGCTTTTCGTTATTATAAAAATATTTTATTTGTAGTGTCTCTAAAGAATGTCGCCCCGTAAATGACATGCTGACCGCATTTAGTGATGACAAAATTTGTCGTATTATGAAAAAATATTATGAAGAGTTTTTAAATTAGCTTCGCAAAGATTAGCAGTACTATATAAGAGCCTATAGTTTAGTTAGACCATAAATTGTCATTAATGAACTTGCACCTCGCATAAATCACTTTGACATTTATGAGCTGTCAGCTGTGGTCAATATAGCTCTGAAATTGTAAGTTATTGATGAAACTAACCTATTAAGTTCACGAAATGGTTGATTTACTTTCCGTTTTCATTTTCTTTAAAAATAAATGTGACCATTAATAAAATAATTGTCCACCAATTTTTGTAATTAGTAGTCAATAATAAACACATAATTCTACGTGATATGTCTCTGCAGTCACTAACATAACATACTCGTACCTAATATTACACAGAACATCAAAACTAAAACATACAGCAGTAACAACCCTATTCCTTAAACAATTTCAAAAGAAAAAGATAATACCAAGAAGTCGAAGTCTTAGTTAACTCGCCTCCATTGCATAGAACTTCCTGAATTTTTACTTTCAATTAAAGAGTGGTAATGGAAAAAACTAGGGTACACTCACAATGGAGATCATTAGTGGAGGAAAAGTTTTTTGAAACGGTACCAAATTCACTCTTGATTCCATGGAACGGGAACTTTGGTTGTAAATCACAAGTTTTTTGTAAGGCATGTTCAGTCTAATGTAGACTTGATGAATTGCAAGTTCGGACCCTTTTGTTTTTGCAAAGGATTTTATTGGAGAACTGCTGATACGATGGTAAAGGTAAATGATAGTTATTCTGCTGAATCGGTTTCGAAAGGTAAATTCGCCACATTGGCTTTAAATATCAATAGCTGATTTAGATAAGGTAGGTAGGAAAGGATCTTAACACTAAGTTAAGACTATGGTCATCTAGGAATATTGATTTCTGTGTTTAGTCTTCGGAATCAAAACAAAGCTTCACTTGTTTTCGAAGTGGTTGTTGTTTTTGAAATTCAAGAAGTCTGAGTTTCTCACAGTTTTTCTTGTAGTTCGGTGGTGCTATTTCAATACCGGCTTGTTATATTTTCAACTTTTTTATGAGTTATAAATTCACTGCAGAGTATACTAATATAATACATCACATAAAATGATATTGTTATTTTGTTTTTCTTTTCATCGCATTATGAATCCTTAGGTACAAAAACGTAATCAAAACAAAAATGACAATAAAACTAAGAAAGAGCTTTTCAATTTAGAAAGAATCATTAAGTTTAATTTCTTGCATCAATTCTCCTTTTTTGGCAGGGGGGTACCTCGTTAACTTTAGTATTTGCCCACCTTTACCTCAATTTACTTTAACGATGCCCTTGTAAATCTAAGGAGACCAGTCTTTTTTGTCGTTGATTCTTATACTGTTAAACCAAAATAAATTTGCGTTGGGAAAAACTATAGCGTCAATACAAAAGCACTTAAGTCTATGACGTTAAAGTTCAAAATTGTTTGACTTCCCAGCTTCGCAATGACATCCTTCATTACCGTAGTAATGAGTCTAATGAAGGTTTTTCAAAAGGGTAAGGTTTACCAAGCGGCATTTAATTAAGACAGGACAAGCTCTGTTGGTGAATTTTCTTTAAATATATACTGAAATGTTTGCTTTTTTAGTCAGTGGACCTTCTTCATTAATACAAACGTTAATTTTGGTGGAAAGGACGAATAAGAAATCTTAAAATGTATCGTTGGATGTTTAAAGCAGAAAAATCTGGACGGAATAGAAACTTAATCAGCATATTCGTATAAAGTGACTGATTTCGGTTTAAATCAGATGCAGAAACATTTAAAAGGATGTCTGACGTAGCAGAAATAAAATGTTTCAGCTAAACTTCACTTTGCTACGTATACAATTAAGAAAAAATATAGATAGCAACATTAGGCAAATTAAAATAAATAAATGACTGTTGGCATCTTCTTCGTCAAGTGACGGCAGTCAATCCACCAATTCTAATAACAAACGTCAAAACTCCTCGCTAACACCAGAAATTACTTTTTCATTGTTCGAAACAATCAATATTTGCCTTCATTCTGTGGGAATCGAGAAATTCTCTGTATCATACATTGACTACCGTAAACACTTGCTTTTATACTGGTAAACTCGATTTAACTCTCATTTTTACTCGAACAACTGGTGGAAACACACCCTAACAGTATGCTGAAGAAAGCATTGAAGATTTTATCAGTGCTCGTTGCAATGTGGATAGTGTCATTATTGACTATTGTAAGGGAGTATAAACATCATAACAAAATATTTTCTAAAAATCCCTTTTATGAAGAAGCTATGAACAAGTTTAGCAGAAGATTTGATAATGGCACTTCGGAATTTCGAGGTAAGATAAAATATTTTATCATTTCAACTAACGTTTCGTTGAGAAAGTTAAAATTCAAAACTATTAATAAGTGTACAAGTGCTTGATATGAATGAGGAGTTCCCACCTTAAACCACCAGTCATCTTAAAGAAAATAATAATTTAGGCCTGCTATGTCATAATGTATTATTGATTGGTAATAAAACCCACAAAAACAATGTTCCAGCATGGCAACTACTTCCATTCGCAGAAACAGGATTGACAGACGAAGAGAAAGATAATATCATCAAAGGCGATGACTATCCTCCAGGTAATGCTGAATTTGCAGATCAATTAATTTTACTAATTCTAATGCAATAAACCGAATAAAATACAAACGAGGGAGAGGGCACTCTGACGAAGAGGGACTTAAGAGTGTTAATAAAAAAAAAAGACAATTCTAGTGGACATAACATGTATTTTAGACAACAGAAGTGTCTTAATTGCGATGAAATTATAAAGGTTTACGATACCTCTTTTCTCCCCACGTTTCGTGACGTCACGGAACGTGGTCACGGGTGGACTCGGGTGTAGCCCGTTGAAGTCGCGAAAGTTTGAAAATATTTAATTCTAGTGGATTCAGCTAGAAAACAAAATCGCATCTAAAAATTTTTAAGTGGTGTATGTATGTTTAATTTCAGGAGTTGATGGTAAACCAGTTCATTTAGTAGATGATCTCAGGTATTATTTGAGACAGGACATACACAAAGGCTGGAGAGACCACGCTTTTAATAGATTCGTCAGTGATCTGATACCGGAGAACCGTACTTTGATGGATGTACGGGATCCATGGTAAATTGTGTTATTTATTTATTCCAAAATTTTCTTAAAATCCGTAATACTACATTCATCTGCCTAGCCTTTTCCCAACTATGTTAGGATCGGCTTCCAGTCTAACTGGATGCAGCTGAGAACCAGTGTTCTACGTGGAGCGATTGCCTGTCTGACCTCCACAACTGAGTTACCCGGGCAACCCGATACCCATTCGTAAGACTAGTTGTCAGACTTTCTGGCTTCTGACTAGCCATAACGACTGCCAAGTATGGTCAAATGACAGCCGGGATCCACAAGTTTATCGTGCCTTCCGAAACACGGAAGAACTAGTTATAATAAAGATGCTCACCCATCCACGGACTTTGACTTAGCCACGAGCTCTTCCGTAAAACTACATTATTTCTTTTTTGTGAGTGCCATATTTTCTAAAACACAAAGCTCGAATTGTCACCATTTTTCTTAAGTTGAGCAATAAATTGCTTTCAGGTGCATCGGCCAGAATTACACAGAAGATTTGCCAAAAGTGACAGTAATAATTTGCTTTTTTGACGAAGCATGGTCCACGCTCATCAGAACAGTGACGTCAGTTCTAAATAGGAGCCCTCCGCATTTGTTGGAACAAATAATATTAGTTGATGACAATTCTACGATGGGTATGGTATTAGTTTATTTATTAATTATATAACTGCCTCGTTGGTTTAGTGGTCACATAGCCGACTGCTGATCACGAGGTCTCGGGTTCGATTCCCGGGACGGGCCGAAATCGCTTTGTGGGTTTTCGAAACTTTCACAAAGCAGCCCGGAGTTGGAAGTTGGTGATTGATTCACCCGTGCATCGGAGAGCACGTTAATGTCGGTCCTGCGCCTGATCTCTCTCCGGTCGTGTCGGATTGCCGTCCCATCGGGTTATGAGAGTGAGGGAATAGGGAGTGCACCTGAGTCTGCGCAAATGCTTGTGCACTATAATATGTCCTGCGCAGCTGGCTGATCTCCTTATATGAGAACAGCCGCCGTGGCCGGCAATCGGCTAGGACGCCATCAATTTTATAATACATACATATTATTATAATAATATGTAATTATACCTATTTGTACAAACTTTAAACTACTTACCTTAACTTTCCGTAACCTTCAAATTCTAAAATACTACAAACTTTAAAGAAAATGGATCAATAGTTTGATTAATGATGAGCTTAGTAACACCGACCTGCCACAGAACCAGATTTTTTAAATTACCAAATGATTAAATTACACTGTATGTAGTAGTACCTTTGTATAAGAATATATATTTGGTCTTTAAAATTTAATATTTTGCAGCACATCTAAAGAAGAAATTAGATGACTATGTGCGAAAGACACCTAAGGTGAAATTAATTCGCGCAACACGTCGAGAAGGAATCGTTAGAGCAAGATTGTTGCCCATACCGCATGTGAAGACTCCCGTAATATTTTATCTTGATAGTCATTGTGAATGTGCTGGAGGTAAGGCCCTACTTTTACTTCTTGTTCCGAATACTATAATAATCGTTGTTAAAGTAACAGCTACAGTGATTTCTTCTTTGCTTAAAAAAAGACTTAACGACACTTTCTCAAAATAAAATACAAAATGTTTAATACCCACTGAATTAATCCTGTTTTTACTACAGACGTTTGATTGTAGACCCAAGGCAAATTGAATACATTAGATTTTCCATCACGATATCCTATAAGACTCTTTTGTAGATGATTCCAATTAAACAATGATTCCAGGTTGGTTAGAACCATTACTCCAACGCATCAAAGATAATCCCACTGCAGTAGTTAGCCCAGTAATCGATCATATACACGAAACCACTTTTGAGTACATAGCACAGGGGGCCGATGATATTCGACTTGGAGGCTTCAACTGGGACCTTCGTTTCAACTGGATTGGTATACCACAAGATGTGCTGGTAAAAAGGACTAATCCTGTAGCTCCTATTAGCACTCCGACAATTGCTGGAGGTCTCTTCGCCATACACTTAGATTTCTTCAAGAGAATTGGATATTACGATGAAGGGTTTGAAATATGGGGAGCTGAAAACTTAGAATTGTCGTTCAAAACTTGGATGTGCGGTGGAACTTTGGAAATAGTTCCTTGTTCGCATGTTGGACATATTTTTAGAAAGAGGGTACCATATGAGGAGACTATAAAAAGTTTGAAGAGGAATTACGTGCGGTTAGCTACGGTAAATATCTAATTCCATTTTTTTTTAATAATCTGAAATTTTAAAATGTCATTTCAGAAATAAAATACGGTGACGATTAACAATGTTTTAAGACAGACTAAAATTAACATTTCCCCAAACTTCTCTTTTTAGGTCTGGCTGGATGACTATGCAAAATATTATTTTGAAAGAATTGGAAACGATAAAGGTGATTACGGCAACGTATCTTCAAGGATAGAACTCCGCAAGAAACTAAATTGCAAATCATTTAAGTGGTATATTGAAAATGTTTACCCCCAATTGGAAATGCCCGATAAGTTCGCTGCTAGTGGCCAAGTAAGTAAAAAATTAATAAAGACACTTATTTTTATCAATCAAAATGAACAAATATCATGTACCTACTGATTAAATGCTTCGTTGTCATGGCTACCTATAAATGAATCAATGATCCTTAGTTGAAATTATCATGTTTTTTGTTTAACATCAAACGTCACATTGATATTGAAGAAAGCTTTTTTTGTTATATATTCTCAAATTCTGTTGCTGATCAGAAATCTTGTGTTCTTTGAGTGATTTCTAGAGAAAGCCTTACAATTTTGTTTTACTAATATGCTTTTGATACTATTCAGAAAAAGAACAATTAATAAATTGTCTAGATCAATAACATATTTATATTAACATTTATAGATCTATAGTGTCAGCAGTCCTGGTATATGTTTAGACGCCAATACGGGGAGTTTAGACAGTTTTCAAGATAATGTCAAGTTAATGCCATGTCATTTTGAAGGTGGAAATCAGGTAAGCAGTTAAAAGCTCTAGTTCAAATCTGTAATAAACATTTTGTGAATGCATTTCACACTTCTTTAGATCTTTAAGAGACATAATCCAAATTTGTTTGATGACATTGTTTTTATATTATCATTCAAACCTATTTAAAATAGGGCTGCCATAATTTTCACCACTCTGTGTCCCCTATATCGTGCCCCTCAAAAGGTGGAACCGATTTTTATGCGGTTTGTTCAAGCAATGGTTTGTTTTTTTTTATTCTCTGGTATTAAGATATTGTTTTACTGGCTTTACAGTTTCTTTGCTTTGTTTTGTAAATTTCTGCTTTATTTTTCAGTTTTGGACATACAGTAAAACTGGAGAAATACGCCGTGACCAGTTATGTCTCGACTTCTTGTTCAATACCATCACTTTGTTCTTCTGTAGGAACTCTGCATCACAGATCTGGCTGTACAATGAAAAGGTAATTAGTACATTATAATAAAAAAACATATTCAATAACATCTAAATAGGTGATGTAAAGAAACGTAAGTCAAATAAAAACCGGCCAAGTGCGAGTCGGACTCGCGCACGAAGGGTTCCGTTCCATTATCTATGAAAAATAAACGTTCCTATTGCCCACAATTAGTAAAAACACAAACATTTCTCGACAACAAAAAATAACTTTGTTTTTCATACAAATATATGAATAACAAAGTTATAATTTGCGATTACTGAAAAAGTGCTATATCTCAAAAACTACTGACTGTATCTCGTTCAAACCAATTTTGGTTGATAGTTTTTGTTAAGGTCTATAACATATATTTTTTTTAGATTTTTCACTCTGGTAGTTTAGAAATGACAGGGGGGGGACACTCATTTTTGCACTTTGAAAGTGTCTAACTTTAAAATGATTGACTTTGAGAAAAAATGGTTTTAGAAACCTCAATCTTAATTTTAAAGACCTATCTATAGACACCTCACAAGTATAGGTTAGACGAAAAAAAATTTTTTTTTGTTTCAGTTCCATGTATGGGGAGCCCCCTTCTAATATTATTATTTTTTTGTTTTTGCATAAAAATCGAAAAGCGGTTAACATAATACATCTACCTACCGAGTTTGAATGGTGTAGTCTTAATAGTTTCGGAATAAACTGGCTGTGACATACGGACAGACAGACAGACAGACAGACAGACAGACAGACAGACAGACAGACAGACATGACGAATCTATAAGGGTTCCGTTTTTTGCCATTCGGCTACGGAACCCTAAAAATCTAGAGTGGTCTCAAAAATAAACCTGTGAAGGAATTCTGAAAAGCTCAATTATTAGACTAAACTGAGTTAATGACGGATTTTAGATGGCTTTCACTGATTCACTTCTTTATTGTAAGCCAATAAATATCATAGTTTAGTATTCAATTATCAGAATTTAGAACGAGGTTTTCAAACTTTTATTTTTTGTTTCAGTCGCAGGTCATAAGACACATGCAGACGGAACAGTGTTTGAGTATCGCGGAATTTCCAGAAGGCTTGAAGATCGTGTTGACAAAATGTACTCCATCGGTGTCTCAGAAATGGGTCATGGAACATTTCAAATACGAGAGACTGGAGCCGCAAATGCAGATTGGATTGACGGAATATCAGAAACTAACAAATCTTTAGAGAAAACTGTTGAAAAAATATTGATGTTATTTTTGTGATTATTTTTTCTAAAAACCTTGTTAATATAAGTTTAGATTCTGTAAGACATGTTGAAATAAATCTATGCGATAACTTAGGTACTACTTTACTTTTTTTCTGATAAAAAAAAATCTGTATAGTGGTGATTTTGAGTGGCTTAAAGATGAAATTAATACCCTTTATAAAAATAATGTTTGATGGTTCTTTATCATCATTATATGGTTTCAAAATCATTACCTATGACGCAAAAAGGTGACACCAATAAAATGTGTAGGATGTATGATTTTTATTAAATTTTCGTTGATATTTTATGCCAAAGGAACCACAAGCCCTTTGAAATACCCACGGAAAGAGGAAAGGTGGTAATCCTGACCTCAAACCTCGTTATATACCTGAAAGAATTTTATTACAGTCCTTTTTACTACGACTAACCTCAACCTCAAATGAGGACCGTTTGAGTACAGAGGCATTATTGTGGTTTGAAGGAAAAAGCACCGTTACCTCACAAAGGAGAATTTGCTTTGTTCCAAATGTGAATGCTGGCTTTATTTTTACGAGCAAAATAAAAATATGCAATGTAATAAAAAAAGTTTTTTTTTGTTTGCATTATTTTAGTTTGCCTATTTTTGTCCACGTCGATTTAAAAATAGACCATTGTTTTCGTGAATAATGATCAGTCTATTTTTAACGTAAAATTTTACCTCTACTCGACTATACGATTTTTTTTCTATGCATTCGTAAAGATTACAAATATAAAAAAATATCGTATTTCATAGTATCGTAAACTAATCAAATCTCTTGAATATTCTGATGGACTTACATTATTATTTATTTTTACCTTACTGTCATTTTTCAACTTTTGGCATAAAAAGAGAAGCAGAATGAAGTAATAGCTAACTTAAATAATAAATATTTAAGTTACTTTACTTTCAAGTAATCATTAAAAAAACAATAAATTCAACAAACCCCAACAAATTTATTAAGATTTAAAATGTACAAAGGCACACTAAGCGAACGCATTAATTAAAACTTATTATCTTTTAACAAACACTAATTAATAATGCTCAGTGTCGTAACGGCTGTTTGTTTTAATGATAAATACGGTAATTATCCTACCTGTCTCTTCCTAAAGCTATATATAAATACTCTACTTTCCGTATACAATGAGATAATTTGTAATCCTAAGGAAATGCGAAGCTTTTTAAAAGAAGAGCTTTTTAAAAGAAGTATAATTTTAATGTAGAATAGATTTTAAATAATTAGATAAGGTGTCTAAGTGTTTTTTTTTTTACTTTTACTTTATACAGCAATTACAATTTAAAAAAATATTATCTGTAGAAAGACGTTGCTTTCACTTGAAATGACTTGATCGATATTAAGGGCTAGTTTTACAGGTTCCGGATAAAGTTCTAGATACCTATCTGACAGATAATACTATAGGAACTTAGTCAAAATAAAAACATTTCTATTTTAAACAGGCCATAAAACAAGGGAAGTTTTTATCCAACTGGTAGGTAGTACTCTAGATGATTCACAAAAAATATCAAGTACCTAGCTAGTTCACGCGTTTTTCTATCCTAACTCCCACGACCGAAAACGCGAAGTTTATAATTTATAATACACCTTTTTTGTTTAAGTAAAAGCGTTATCTACGGATTAACTTAATTGTGGCTATAAAATAAAATATTTTGCCTGAACAAAATTTTCAGCGGCGGTTTTTTGTTTTAACCTTAGTAAGGATTACGTTGGATTTTAGTTGTTTTTGGCTGGCCAAAAATAAATTACAAGGCCTACTGTTTGGGTAGAAAGAAAAACGGTGCTCTCTGTTACTGAGGAAGGGTTGATATAGTTTAAATTGTAGATACTTTAGTCCACTTTTTTAGGGAAATAAAATATGCTCAACGTTGTGTACTTAGTTACGTTTTTGAAGAGTGGGTCTTTTGGATAGCTACATCATTCTTATATTGTGGGAGGCTCTTAAAAGTAATATTTATTTTTCCAACAGATGAATGATCTTTTAAATTAAAAATATATATAAACATACTAATTGAGAAAAGCCCTTTTACAATCGAATATGAACCACAAAAGTAACTATATAAAACAATTAAATTCTCAAGAGAAAATGTTCAAAAATTTATTTACTCCCAAATCTCGGCAAATAGTGGTCACTGAACTAAATTAGGGGTACACAGAAACAGATACCAAGTCATGTGGTCAGAGAGGAAGGATTAATCTCTAAGCAGGGCTCATAGGATACTTTATTATACTTAAAAGGCAATATAAAGGATTAGGGCAACTTGCAAATAGTATTTAGTGAAGGCAGTAAAGTATGGTAAGTATTTAGGTACAAAGGGTTTAAGCCCTAGTTCTGAAGCGTGAATTTTGACCTCTAGTATACGTAGTAGTGTAAATTAATTCGCCTTACGCTGGATTTCTATATTCTATCTATCTGTTGATTTGCGATGATTTTTGATATAATAAGCTCCATATAATCTATACTAATATTATAAAGCAGAAGAGTTTGTTTGAACGCGCTAATCTCAGGAACTATTAGTCTGATTTGAAAAATCTTTTAGAGGAAAATAGCCCATTTATCAAAGAAGGATATAAGCTGATTTTTATCCGGGTGTGCCGAATAGTTCCCACAAGATGCGGGTGAAACCGCTGGCAGAAGCTAATTATAAAAATCGGCCATAAGGTAGCGTTAATCATTATTACATATTTTTTCTTAAAAAGAGCGATACAATTTAAGAAAATAATAAGTTCACCATTTGCGACATTGTAAAATAACAAACTTCACCATAAAAAACTTAACCAAAGCACTCTTTCCCCAAAGCACGAATTCCATTACAGCTACTCACCTGAACATTTTTTAATTTAACAAATGGCTGTTTTTCAAAGCTACAGCAAGTCTAAAGCTCCTCAATGCTTTCTATTTAACCTGAGCGATAGGTCCGCGTTCACCGATAACCACAAAGTGAATGAGTTTACAGCACGATGTACCTGTAGTATACTATGTGGTATCAGACTTCTGTAATGGGTAATCAAATAGTGTTGAAACTTTGTCGAAGTAAATTTTGTACACTACTACAATCTTAAGTATGATAGATGGCTCGATTGTTGGTTGACTGTTAGCTAATCGCGAATATTTTCGGTTCTGCTCGTTATACGTTTCAATCTCAGGATTATCACGCTACATACTATTACCACCGTTCAAGGTTGGGTACATCTGAAGGACCCGTTCACCCGATACCCGCTGAATACTTGATTGTTGTAATGTGGGCACTATCATTCATCTCTATACCGATTTATGAGTCCGACCATATTACCGGCTGATTTATTGACAATGTGCTAGATTCTCTTAAAAATCAATTAAGAAATACAAAGACAATTTTCCTGCATTAATGAATTACAGAAGAGAAGAGTACTGAAAATTCTCTAAGACACTTAAAATTTTAGGCCTGGGCTTGATCGGTCACAGAAATTCATTCATTGAACAAAAACAACAAAAAATCTGATTATGATTTATTTTCACATAATACAGTGAAAGCCACAGGAACCAGTTTGTAAGCACTGCAAAACTTCGAGCTCGGCTTATGTATGTCGAGTTACTTTAACAAAATACAAATCCCTTCTCCATAAACAATCCAGATAAACATTGCACCAGTCCATTTACTCACTAAAGTCACAGAAAACAAATCTCACTACATTTGCATTCGCGAATATATCTTTGGAAGCGTCAGTGCACTAACTTAAATTCTCTTCCAAGTTATAAACTGCACCTAATCGCCCGCAAAAGTAATTCAATTAAACGGAAAACTTTTACAGTTCACATTGAATCCAGAATATATGTCCAGCCACATATATTTGCCTGCGCTGATTTGCATAATGGGCACATACGAAGATATACGACCTATTTTAGGGGCTTCCCAACATATTGAAGGGAGGGATGAAGAAAAATTGCTTCAACATCGCGCCCTGAAAACTGGAACCTTTAATTTACATGTAACGTATAGCTCTTATTTTGAATGTCGTAGGGTTGGTTATTGAGTGTCGTGATTCCGCTTAAATGAAGAGCAGAATGAGGGTTAACAAATATGTTAAAGGCGTTCAGAATTTATGAACGGACAATTTTCGCGTCTATCGGTCTACTGGACACCTGGCTTTGTTACGTGTTATATTTGTTGTCTTATTTTGTAAATCTGCATAATTATATAGTGTTTACATCTTTTCCGTGTTACCCCGTAGAAGTAAGCCATTTATTTCTATTATGATGCCATGCCGCATTAGTAAGTACTTGATTGGAGACACAATGAGATACCGCCGATACCGATGTTTACATATAATTTTCTGTTTCACATATTTTTTGATAATAATATGAAATAAAACTTAAAACGTTTTTTAAATACATAAATGTAGGAACGTAAGAGGAAGATGAGTGTAATGGAACGTTTAATGATGAATGACAGATGTGAAGCATGATAAAGTAAGAGTGAAAGTGATGACGTGTAAGATGTGAAAGAGATAACAGTATAATGTTAAAGATTGAATTATGAAAGAGACTGGAACGAGGACGGGAGAACGGAAGGACGTGTGGAAGACGAGCTAAGACGTTGATCCCAAACAGAAAATTAAAACTACAGTTTATATCAAGAATCAGGTGTTTAATTCGGCTCCATTACCCTCTATCCCACATAAATACAATAAATAATGGCCTCAAAAGCTTGTCTAGATATTCAGCAATAACACATCATAATTTTGCTGCACTTAATCCAAGCAAGATTCGGTGAAGCTCATAAATCCTGCTCCTAAATTATCCTTCTAAACTTAGTTAGTGCGGACTTCGGTCTTGATTGCAAAACCGAGATCTAGAGATTAGCAAAAAAGATTTTAACACAGCACAATACTAAATTTTAATCAGTATTCGTCATCATCAGCCTATTTCATGTTTGTGTACCATTTCATATAGGTCTTCTTAGCATGGCAACAAAGCATCATATACATTTTCATCAATACCCAGCTAGTAGTTTAGCGTGAAAGATTAACAAACATACATTACATTCTTTGATATGGCATTTACTTATAATATTTGTAGGATTAAGTACTACAAAAATGTACCTAGCAAATTATCATCTTTATGTACTAGCTGAACATCACTTTAAGGTTACGTGTAATAAAACAAGCATTAAGTGTTTTTAATCCACATAAAGGTCTGGAAATAGAGTCACATTAACTGTTGAACCGTAAAAATAGCTCATAAAAGCTATATACCCTGCCGACCCTCACGGGAAGTGTCAGCGCAATAATATAAGTAGGTACCTTAAGGCATATAATAGACTGGCTTTACGCCTTCATAAAAATACAATATTTTTTCTTGAATATTCTTATTCGTATTTTATTCAACTTTAGTATACGTAGAAACTTGACGGAGAATGTTTTGTATTTTTAAGGGAGAAAAACCTAATACTAAGAAATATAGTTTTTATTTTTAGTTTCGCAGTTATAAATCTACCTATATTTGAAGGCAACCAAATCATCGCTTGTATTTTCTATTATTTTATGAAAATCAGCTCTAACAGTGATAGTACGTTATAAGAATAATAATATATTATAAAGATATCACGGTTCAAAAAATATACAAAAAGCAGCGTCTACCGTAATTTTCATTTAAACAGATAACCATTGGTACAGTCAACTCCAAAAGTCGCTATACATATCCAAAGTGCCAAAACTGCTACACAACGTACGCTCCATAAGTTGGTATACAACATACACGCCAAAACTAGCTATACATTCTAAAAGTTCAAAAGTAGCTAAACACTCAACTGCCAAAATTAGCTGCACAACCAAACCGCCATAACTCGCTACACACCCAAGGCGCCAGAAGTCGCTACACAACCAAAACGCCTAAAGTAGATAAACAACAATAAATCGAAATGTGTTGATGCCAGGAGATTAGAGAGCATATTTTTTTTATTCCTACAGACGAGGAAAGGTATGTAAGTTCAAAGTATGAAACTATAAAAATGTATTTTAATTTTACGAGAGCAATTTGAAAAAGGTGATATTTTATTTGTTGAAATATTTTAAAGATTTTACTGTCACATAAGTGGGCAAGGTCTAAAACCATTTTTACCGTCCGAATCGTT
>NWSH02000525.1:9264428-9276503 GCA_002382865.2 Heliothis virescens | reverse complement strand
ATTTTTATAGTTTCATACTTTGAACTTACATACCTTTCCTCGTCTGTAGGAATAAAAAAAATATGCTCTCTAATCTCCTGGCATCAACACATTTCGATTTATTGTTGTTTATCTACTTTAGGCGTTTTGGTTGTGTAGCGACTTCTGGCGCCTTGGGTGTGTAGCGAGTTATGGCTGTTTGGTTGTGCAGCTAATTTTGGCAGTTGAGTGTTTAGCTACTTTTGAACTTTTAGAATGTATAGCTAGTTTTGGAGTGTATTTTGTATACCAACTTATGGAGCGTACGGTGTGTAGCAGTTTTGGCACTTTGGATATGTATAGCGACTTTTGGAGTTGACTATACGTTATGAAGCAGCCCGTAAAAAAGAATGATTAAATTGCGTTCACATCATTCCTACCACGTTTAAGGTATAATTTCTTTTTATTTCATTCGGAAACCTTTTTTATTTTCATTCGGAAAAATTATAACAAATTATTTAGAGTGGAGAATTTCATTATAGGTATTAAAATGAGAATCTTTAGTTATAGAGAGAGAGATAGAAATAAATGAGATTCTGCTCGTTGATAACGAAGTTTGAAATAAGATTTTCAGTTTAGTTTTCCAAGAATTGGGTATTGGTTAATTTGACAAGATTTTAATGTTGTATTAGCATTGACAATGGTCAGTTTACATCCACTTAATTTGGTCCATTTAATCATAAAATAAGATCAGAATCTGTGGAAGGAAAATAGGGAGACCTTGGCCCAATAGTGGGATATTATAGGCTAATAAAAACAATAGAAAAATAGTTGACACAAACATAATAATTTGGATCAAGTTTTATTTTTGGGTGAAAGTGAGTCTCATATAATACCGATCTTTTTAGGGTTCTCTGCCCAAAGGATAAAACGGGACCCTGTTACTAAGACTACGTTGTCTGTCTGTCTGTCTCCAGGCTGTATCTCATAATCCGTGATAGCCAAAAAATTTTCACAAATGATGTATTTCCATTGCCGCTACATCAACAAATACCAAAAATAAAAAAAAAACTAAAATGTTAAGGGGGTACAATAAAGTGTTTAACCGCAAATTATAACTTTGTTATTCATATATTTGTATGAAAAACAAAGTTATTGTTGGTTACCGAAAAATTTTGTATTTTGGCTAGTTGTAGGTAATATGTAGATACGTTCATATTTCACAGATACAGAACCTTTCATGCACGAGTCCAACTCGCTCTTGGCCGGTTTTTTAACCCAGGTCAGACTAATCATTACTCACAGGTTAATGATAGCTTATAACCTTTTCTTTACGCAAGAAGAAATACATTAGCAGTATTGTAGCTCATTTTATTTTTACCTTTCTTTTAGTAGTATTGATCTAACATCAAGTAATACTAATGATATACGTTTTTTTTTTGTAAAAAGTAGCAGGTAATAAAGGCATGTATAGTCTAGGCCTTTCAAAGTAGTTTTCGTCACGCCTGCTCAAATTATATACGAAGTCCTGAGATAACTATAGAGGTGGCTATAGTACAAACGACAGCACATCAAGTTACTACAATCTGTCAAATTTCTGCAATAGATTTATCACAATACTGGAAGGTTAATATTCACTTGGTAAAAGACAGATTCGTGTAGGTTGAACTGCTGTCGTATGTATGTACACTCAATAAAACGCGTAACACAAACGCATAGACTGTACATAGCTTAAAGATTATATTTGCGATTCACACAAAATTCATTTGACATCGACAAAAAATACCACCGAATATCGATGTCCGTACTCAAAATCGAGTTGATAATCGATTTATCATACAACGATTCATTAATCTATTTATCTTTCAACGTTGACTGGTGCATGCAGGATAGCATATTTGTTAACCAACGTAACTGAATCAGTCTGAACTCGACGAAGATATCGATTTCATCGAATTGGCAAGCATTTATTGATATAAAAGTTTTTACGTTTCGTTTCATACTCCCAAACGTTTATATTTGCGTTAAGTTCTCATTTTCGAAGACTTTTTTTACTAAGCACACTATTAAAATAGCATTTATATGTTCAGTAGCATTTAAATACATAATTTGAGGTGAACGCACATCTATTGGAACCGAACAACAGAAATGAATTTTAGAATAATTTATTAATTAACGCTGATTAACGCTCAATCCTTCTTTGTGTGAAACAAGAGGCCTGCGCCTAGCATTGGCATAAAAAGGATGATATTGATATCATTATTTAATATACACTCAGACATTGATTTCCAAATGCGAATAAAAAACAAATTAAAGATTATTTTTCCTGAAATACGAAAACTAAATAACTAGTTTTTGAAAACTTATACAGAGTTCCAAAGAGACATACAAAATCAAAGTGTTTTACCAAAGAAAATTGTACAGAAGGCGCTAGGAGACATTGTATTAACTCGAAACCGGAGTGAAATTGAGTTAGAACTAAAGTTAGGCTTGAGCTTCATCAAAGTTGGATCAACTGATACATTGCAAGGTGAGAACCGAGGAGACTGATACTTATAGAAGGATCTGTTTCATCTAGATATACTAGGTACAGAACTACGTTCGTTGTTTCTAAAATACTATTGATATTATTGGAAGATGATATTATTTCTTCAAGCAAAAGTAGTACACGCAGCTTCGAAGAATTTATGTTCTTTTTCATAATATTAGAGTAAAGTTAGTAAAATATTAACTGACATCTTAAAGCTACGTTTTGAATACTATATACCGACTGCAACTGCCGACGACAGCTGCACTACATGAAATCACATGCAGTCGCAATCAGATACTGACCGATTTGATGTAGTTGCGGCACTAGTTAACATTACTTAACTTTGAAATCGTATAATCATATACTTTTGCTCCTAAAATTGTAAAAAAAATCCTAAACCTTCACAATTTGTTAAGATCCACATTCTCAGCCCGATATTCATGACTACCGAAATACCCCAAATTCTTTGTTCTTCTAAAAAATATATAACATAAACAAAAGAAAAATTCAAACTTCACAAATTGAATCTGTGCCGTATTTACATAAAACGTCAACCGAATCAAGGTAACGCAAGGCAATCTTATAGTATGCAATTGGGGAGCAGAGAGCGAAAAAGCGAAAAACTTGCCTTACCCTACTGAAATATTCAATCAAACTTTGGTCTTACCTGGTAAAAGTTCGCACTTCTGGATACATGGGTACCTTGAGGTGTGTTGTGGAGAGAGGTCATGGATGTGTCACTCAAAACGATGGATACAAAAAAAGATTATGCTTAGTTCCGTCCTGAAGAGCTGCTTTGATACACAAGTATTTTACGTATTTTATTTTATATTATAATTTTACTAAAAAAAATTGTCATACGTGTAAAAAGAAGAAAGATGAAAAATAATTTAGCCCCCAAACATGTTTTTGTCTTTAATTTTTTTTTTTCTTCAAATGTCAGTACTTATTTAGAAAGTTGGTTTCTATCCTACCAGTTAAAAGCAAAATAGACCCCACTAAAATTTAATCTTTATCTAGAACGTACGACAATTATTTTCGTGGACTTTAAATACCATATCCTAAAATAACATTCAATAGATGTATTTAAATAGTTTCTAAGCTGAATGTAAAAGTTTTGACATGATACGCACGCAAGTTACGAGCGCCCGAGCGAGATTGGTGTTTGATAAAAGAAAATTTGACGACTTATTTCTGATGATAACAGGATTACTTTGGCTTATAAAAGAACTTTTTCTTAATAACTTGTTAGACTATTGAAAAATTAAAAGGTTTTATATTTTGCGTATTTACTTTAAAATTTGTATAGTTTATTAATTATTCAAGTAAAGTATTAATAGTGATCAAATTCGAATAATATGTAGAATAATCTCATTCAATGTCTTTTTACATTTTTATCAATTAACGTTCTTTTATTAAACAAAGTACATTGAAGAGAAGATACCAGAAAAAGCCCTGAAATTTAAAATAGACTACGTAATAATCTCTGGCACTTGATAAAATCAGTATTAACCTAAAACGAGAGGAAATGGCGAGCAAAAAAAAACCTCGTTACGCCAAACGACCAATGTTTATTTTGGCGCACTCAATTGTTTAATTTTCTGTTTCTTTAGTAGGTACAGTTGAAAAAAGTTATTCTTTAATTCACAACGCGGGGTCCCGCTTGGCCGTAATTACGCCGGTCTAACTGGCCATTCCAGTAGGAAAGAAAGCCACAAAATAAATTACGTGGAAAGATTTTTCTTTTAAATAGGCACCGCTAATTACCGGCCTTTTAAGAGGTAGGTAAATATCCTGTCATTTACCATTGAAATTTTATGCCATCAATGCTGTAATTAAAGATTAGAAGACTGTAGTGGAAAATTTACCTATATCAATATTTTTTTGTGTATTATTAATATGACTTGCTTACCTATAATTTTCTTTTGTCATGTAATTTTCAAGTTATTTTTTAAAAAAAGAGATCTATAGCAACATTATTTATATAGATGTGATTAAAACCTGCATTCGGACAGCATTCAGGCTGCATGAGGCCGACCGGAATGAGAACGAATGTTGCCATAAAGATATTTTAAAATTCATGATAACGTTCATTAAGATGCACGAAACTATTCTGTCACAAGTTTAAATACAAATTATGTATGAACCACTTCTATTGCGTTTAGGCCGCATCTGTCATCTAACGACTTCCACTTTGAACCTCCATCATCTAAACTAGCTGTCACAAGACACTTAATCCCTTCACTTTGTCTCTAGTTCTATGAACCTAAATAACCTTTCAATCGAACTAAGATTATAGTTCATCATGTCTTCAATATTATCACTTGGATTGACGTATGTAAGCACATACCTATACCTCTATATACAAGAAATTGGTTTAGGCACATAGTATTGGACTACTAGGAGAGATGTAACATGGTAAGTATTTGAAACAAAGACGAAGTTAATACAATGTTCGTGCCGTTCAATATGCCAGGTTCTAAACCACTCAAAGTCATGAGTTTGATGATTGACAATTAATAGAAGATACAAGACTATAAACCAACGATTTGTTTAACTTCAGTAAAAAGTACGTACGTATTGGTATAGATCACAAAACTTCAACTTTTTTCATTTTCATTACTTCCCAATCCAATTTGAAGCAAAAACGCAGTGAAACCGCCACCGCGTTCTTTGTAAGTCGCTTCGTTACCAACTTGGTACCAAATAAAAACATTGAGGCAGCCTGGTTTCTATTTCAATACAATGTTAGCTTTCGTCGAGTCTGTACCGAGCTTCATTTCCGAAGGTAATATCTAGTCTAACAGAACTTGCTTCGACTTTTTAGCAAGCGTTGCAAGGGAAACTTTGTATGTTTATTTGGATTGCATCCTGAAATGTATTGCTTTTTTCTATCCATGTTTTTCTGGGATTATCGCTGCTGGTGTTGGATGAGTTCGCGTTTTCAGTTTTGTCTTGTAAATTGTTTTTGCTTTGACTTGGAAACTTGTTAATTTGTACGTTTCTTGAACTAAGTTTATGAAAGTTTTTTAGTATAATTGCGTTGCATGCCTTGTTTTAGTTCCTTGATTTGAATAGTATATTCAAAAAAAATCCAATAACATTATTAGTAATATTAGTATTATATAGTATTATATAGTTCTTGACATAAATCTTAGAAATGTTGACCCAACTCATTTGAAAAGTGGCTAGATGAAGAAATTGAATACGAATAATATTCCGTCGACTTATGGTATGGCTACCCAGTAATACCTTACTAGCATTACATTGCTCCTTTGAGACCAAACATTCCACATTTCACTTTACCACCAATAAAACAAGCACGTATCACATAGATATTCATAGCTTTGACGAAAATTCCCATCCTTCTCGGCCAAAATATTCTATCCGGCAAATAAAAAAAATGGAAAACAGCAACATGGCCTTCCCCGGCCATATGTCAACGTGAACGCGCCGTTTTTCAATAGTATCGCAGCAAGAGCCGATCGGTTCAATGACAAGATTAAATTTATCGTGTAACAACTGGTGCACACAGTGTTGTTTTAAAATGACCAGGAAATTTTGGTGGAGAGGTACTTCGGGCAAGAGCGTTTGAGGATATTCTTTGGGAACTTTGTTGGGATAATGAAAGGACTTTTAGGATAATAAGTCTGTTTTAAACATACTCGTGGGAGCTATACGTCTTACTAACGTATTTACAACATGTTTTTGATAAAACCATGATTTAATATATTGCAATACTGTTAATAAGTATAGACTGTGATATATTATATTTTTTACAGATAAAATTCAAATAAAATAACTAGCATAATCTATACGATAATTTATACAATCGTTCCAAAAAGACTCTAACAGCAAATAAATCAGTATTTTACGACTCCTTGATGATAAAATAATCCTTTACCAAGCTTCTATCAACCTATGATATTCCACCAAAAAGATAGTAAGAAAGCGAAAATTCTGGCTGAGAAGAAAAAGTACGTTTATTTCGCAAAATGTATGGGTTCGTTACGGTGATTTACAATATCTGTTTTGCGTGAAATATATTTTGGTATACTTCGAGAGGTATCACCTGGAACGTCTTGGATCATATTGATGTATGTTATGAATTGTGTTTCAAGTTATACGTTATTCATGAAAGATTTTTGCGGTAAGTCAAACTTGAAGTCATTTTTCATGTGACATTAATATTCATCATCAGATGTTGAAAGTGACGTGGTTTGTTATGTGTTGATTGCATGTGCGTGAATCTTTGAGGTAAGCAATGAATGTAAAATATGTATTTTTAAATAGATAACCGCACCAAAATCTGAGGTCGAATACGGATGAACCGAACTGCAAAAATCGATTAGATTAAAAAAATACCTTATTGTTTTAAGTAATCACTTTATAAATATACACTCTTTGAATACAAACCAAATCCTCCGTAAATACGAACAAAGCTTGATAGGAAATAGCACCTTATCCCATATTAAATAAGGTCGAACTTTCCTAAAAAGAAAATGCAAAGAAAAATAATCCTGGCTGCATGAATGCAGAACCTTTCATCTAAAAGGCATTAAGTACCACAGAACGTGTCATTGAAAATAATACCTTAAACTTGTGTAATAAAGTTCAAATTCATTTGTTGTAAAGTAAAATAGAAGGCTTGCAGCATGTAAGCTGGGTCGTCACGTGCGTTCAGGAGTTTCATGCTTGACAGGAGCCACGCTAGACGATAAATCATGGCCCGGGTTGTGCCCACGTGGGCACAAATTGAATTTTTGACCGTCACTAAAGTCTGGGCACTGTTTGACTTTTTAATAAAGGATTGTACTGACATTATCCAAAGAAACGATGGATGGATTGTGTAAAAGTCGATATGGCTAGGAAGAATATTACTTGTGGGATGACGGCAGATGGAAGAAAAAAAACCGGCCAAGTGCGAGTCGGACTCGCACACGAAGGGTTCCGTTCCATAATCTATGAAAAATAAACGTACTTATTACCTAAAATTAGCCAAAACACAAGGTTTTCTCAACAACAAAAAGTAACTTTGTTTTTCATACAAATATATGAATAACAAAGTTTTTATTTGCGGTTACTGAAAAAGTGCTATATCTCAAAAACCATTGACTGTATCTTGTTCAAACCAATTTTGGTTGGTAGTTTTTATTGAGATCTATAACATATATTTTTTTCAGATTTTTCACTTTGGTAGTTTAAGAATTACAGGGGGGGGGGGACACATTTTGGCACTTTGGGAGTGTCTTACTCGAAAATGATTGACTTTAGGAAAAAATGGTTTTAGAAACCTCGGTACGATTTTTTAAGACCTATCTATAGATACCCCACACGTATAGGTTTGATGAAAAAACAAATTTTTAGTTTCAGTTTCATGTATGGGGAGCCCCCCCTAATATTATAATTTTTTTTATTTTTGTACAAAAATCGTAAAGCGGTTAATATAATACATCTACCTACCAAGTTTTAACTGTGTAGTCCTAATAGTTTCGGAATAAAGTGGCTGTGACATACGGACGGACGGACAGACAGACAGACAGACAGACAGACAGACATGACGAATCTATAAGGGTTCCGTTTTTTGCCATTCGGCTACGGAACCCTAAAAAATAGAATGGAAGAAGAAAACATGCTTCACCGAATAGATTGGGATATGAGCTGGAAGATGATGATGATGATTATGGCTAGAAAAGAAAGTAATTGCTAAATATTTCATCATTTTGTTATTGTGTGTCAGTGACAATATTATGTTTTTTTTTATACCAGGAAAATTTAATTTCTCTAATGGAAGGTCATGACATTTAACGTAACTATTTTGGTACCTAACCATCCTAACCCCAGTCCAATCCGGCCATCAAACCTCACTAATCATTTGTAAACAGTTGAAAGCTGTATTAATATTTCCATTAACTTATGTAAATTATATTAATCCGTTTGTCAATATTAGATTAATTGAAAGGGTCAACATCAATTTGGTTATAGGTTTGTAACTGTATACTGTATCTATAGATATTTTAACGATAAAATAATGTTAAAGGTCATCCAGTGGTCGAAGCATTTGAGTAATATTTTTCAAGTAAATATAATTGTAGAATGCTCAAAACATAATTTATTTCATCTTATGCTCGAAAACTCTATGCTTAATGTTAAACGTCTGTATTTGTCTTAGTATTATTGGACCTTCATAAAGATATAGCAGAAGCATACCTCCATCTTTAAATTACAAAACCTAATTATGGGCAAATATAGTCATGAAAACTCCTGAAAAGTGTATACAAACAGACTACCATCAACATAGTCATTAATCCTACTATCCCAGTATTAACTAAGCACATATTAAACCTACTCAAACAAAAAGTTCCGGAGCAAACATATCGATCGCCAAACGATCACCCTGATAAAAATGTAGGGTGAAATTAAACAAAAACTTTTCGGGCCAATATCCCCATTGGAGCAAAAGTTTTACCGATTGATCCTATCCATACAAATGTTTGAAGCACCCTATAGGTCTTTAACCTATGGATATTTTTATTCGTCCAGGTACCCTTCCTACGCTCTGTGAGTTTGAAAATATCTAGTTGTTGGATGTGCTAAATGTTTACAGTAGGTATTTCAATACATTATCTGTTTTAAATTACAGCTCAGTGACAATACTAATATTTTGTGTATGACGTCGTAAAAGCCACTTGCTTCCATTTTGAAAATAGAGAGAATGCAATTTCAGAAATAGCAATTTTCCTAATTAACAGCCAGCAAATACACAACAATAGTAAAATTATGTTTATGTACGCAATCATGAACACACAATCTAATCCGATTAGGTGATTACTTGAACAAAATTGGAGCAATCAAATAAAAAAGAAGGAAATAGCTACCATTACGACTAGCAATAGAAACACGAACAAACAACAACACCGATATTTCGTACTTTCGTAACTCCATCAGCTCAAATGATAAACGATGAGATCTCACTGATCCTTCCCCGTACAACTGGTATCATTTGTTATAATAAATTGTAACACCGTACTCGACTGCTGAACCGAATGTATTGTTATAAATGTTATTTTGAGCAACCATTGTTACTATGTGTCCTATGTGAGCAATCTGGATGCGAAACCTAAGCAGCGCGGTGCGATGTGAAAACCACAAAGAGTTGTCATGAACTGGCCTACATGACGTAGTGTCATGTGGTACTGTGCGGCTTAACGTATCCTTCGACTCGCTTTGTATCGCTTCGCATTCGCGTTCGTCGTGATTCGCTCACGCAGGACACACCCTTAGCAATGAACCTAAGCCTGATAATAGACATGTTTAGGTCACGTTGGATGAAGGTTACAGAACGTGGGAGTCCTGTGTTGGATGGGTTGAAGAAGACTAATGAAAAGAGGTATCCTAACTAATATTACGAATGTGAAAATCTGCGTGTTTAATATGCCATGTAAATAGTATAGTGGGATTTTGTGTTCAAGTAACCTAACTAATTATAGTCTATGGTTCAGAAAAGGGATAAGGGATCATGGTCATAATCAAATAGAAAAAAAAAATTGGTAGATTTGGCAAATAATTCTTTAAAAAATGTTATTGATTTTTCTACGGAAACACTCAATAATCATGCATTTTCGATAACAATACATAATAAGTCCTCAAACTGCAGCCTACAAAACCAAATGCTCTAAACTTTTAGGCAGAAATTTAGATATGAAAAATTTACCTCTGCTCGAAGATAAACAAATTAAACAAAAAGAACATTTAAAGAAGAACTTTGAAATCGCATTAAGATTGCAATATTTTTCAAACAAACCCTAAAACTGGCTTCGGACACCTAAAACTTCAGATAGCTCAGCTTAACCGCCATCTTTTATGCAGTTAATCTAAGTTTGTTACGTTTAGTTAACTTTTATCATTCCTCTTAGAATTTTATATACAAATCATTGCTTTATAGGAAAAGAGACGAAACATTTCTGTCTGTCTTTTATATTATTTTATTAAACATTTTGGTATATCTACATTACGTGATAACAAAAAACTTATGTCTCTTTTAGGTTTTTTTTTTAATAAAAAAATAATATGTAAGAGAGTTCATGAAAAAAGTAGTTCCTTTTTTACCCAGGTAGGCAATGTGTAGGTACAAAAATTTTTTACACGACAACCCTCTACTCTCACATGTCTCCATAACGACCCCAAAAAGGCAGACCAAAGAGGTGATTGTCAGTCAAAAATTAGTCCCAAGCGAAGTCAGGTCGGGTTAGTATAAGTAGATATAATCAGGATGTCACGGGCCAAGTTAAATGGAAAAGTTTTTGTGGGCTTGCTTTATGCATGCCCTTTGGGCTAGCTTGACCTTAATAAGCGTTGCGAAGTTGTCCGCTCGTAAAAAAGTTGCGAACGTGAGCAGTAGAGGGTTAATAGAGGTGAACTTTATTTAAAATATCAACACCGGCCGCGCTACGGTTTCCCCAAGAACTGGAATTTCTGGTTATGCTTCAGTGCTTTTTGCTTTTTGTAAGTTTATTTCTTTTTCATTTCAGCCTTTTAATGGTAGGGTTTACTCTTCGGAGTTCGAAACACAAGTAAAAGTTTGAAAATAATAATAGTTAAGTAAAAATTATATAAAATCTTTGCTTTGGGTGTAGTAAGGGCAGTTTCTAGAACCGAACGAAATATCATTTTAAATATATACCGATTAAACCCACACAGATTGTACTTAGCTATAAATATACCTATTTGTTATTTCATTGCTATTTTTGTAGCATGCAAACAAACCTACGTAATGATGTTATGGAATATTAAATATTTGTCCACTCCATTATTAATTTATAATTGCTCAAATACATGTAATGATTCTTCAATTAAAGGGTCTCCTGTTTCAAAATAATATTAATTCCTAATAGATATTTGACTTTTCAAAGTCAAAAGTTTATATAATATTTTATAAAGTTATTTTAGTAATTCGTTGTAATTTTTTTCAGTTGAATGTTTTTTATTAGTTTGACGAATTGGTTCTATCTGCTTTCAAAAAGTAGTGAAAAGAAGCCTATGAGATACTCTCCACATCTCATTTATAACGACACAAAGCATTTTCAAATTTTATCTAACACTGAGAGATTTTTTTTGTAAAAGTATAGATTTTCGCACCCTTCAACAATACGACAACAAAATGGTTTCCTACATTAAGACATTCTCGGAAACACTTTGTGTATTGAACAAGGTTGATAGATGTACCTAATGTGTTAAAGCTAACACAAGCGACAACGACTCTTCAGTATTGCCTAAAATACTTGTTACCCAGTTTAGAAGCATTTGTTTCAGTGAGCGTTGACTTAACAAGTATTGATGAGGCAAGAATTTGTGACGATTTTATCCCCCCAAAATAGTTCACATAAGTTACCTAAATGATAATATTATTTCATCGGCGTCGCATCATTTAAATTATGACAAATAAATGATCATTTTATAAATAAGACTTGGCGGATTAATTATCGATAAAGACTTTAAAAAAATATTTTTTCCGTACATAAATACATTGAACGGCAAAAATAAATGTTTATAAATTAGATAGGGCATTTTTTGTTTTTTTTTTTTTT
>NWSH02000525.1:9233606-9255705 GCA_002382865.2 Heliothis virescens | reverse complement strand
TACACTAATTGCTTGACATTCCATCATGTACGCCTTCAGATAGGCACTCTGCGACATATATTTTTAAATGTGATTATGTGATATTGCCATATTGCCTTTAAGGCGGTACAAAGTTCGCCGGGTCAGCTAGTTTAAAATATAAATAAGTTTGTATGGATCTTAAATTGTACATATATTTTTGTGGCAGAGTGAGTTTAATATGAATAATTTTCTGTTTACGTAACTAAGAATTAGTTTTTAGCGCCAAAAAGCTCAGGAAAATTGCGTAAGTACATGGTAGTAACAATTATACATTTGAAAGATTGGTAATTGATGCATACCTAAATGCATTTAGGTGACATTTCAGATTTTTTATAAAATTTTCTTTAAAACAGCTTTAACTTTTATATTTGCACAAAGAGAAGAAGAAAGTTATTTTTAAGGCAACCTGTAATTACTCTTAATGAAACGAACGTTGTAACGGAACCTTTAATTGAATTGAAGAGGAACAGATAATTAGTGGAGAAATACTTAAATGTCCGCCCGCTGGTAATTAAGAGTGGAAAAAATCTCAGCGACGGGCGCTTCTAGTATATTTATTTCTTCGTTTTCCTGGTTTGTGTACAAATTGTCGTGATGTAATAAATTGCATGTCGATATTTTCAGGAATTTATTTTCAAAAGGTTCTGCCAGCGGTTTTACTCATATCCTTTAAACTACTTTGCATTCTTAGATAAAAGCTTATAGTCCTCCTCGATAAATAGGCTATCTAATACTGGAAGAATTTTTCAAACCGGTTCAGTAGTTTTTAAGATAAGCGCGTTTAATTAAAAATACACGCAAACACCCTCTTCCGCTTAGTTATATTAGTATTTATTTGTAAATAGTAATGATTTTTATGGATAATGTTTATCAAAGTTAATCTTAGTATGGAATCGATGAAAATTAATAAAGGTAGGAATAAATGTATGGTGTTTATTAACAGCGAAATGGGAATTTCATAGTTTCTGTTTGTATGCTAGTTCTTCGTTATAAACGTTTCGCAGAATAATCTTACCACGAGCAACTAAGTTAACAAAAAATATCATACATGAAGAGTTAATATTCCATTTCCTTCTAGAACAAATATTAAACATACACTAAGTAAATAGCAAGTTTTCAATTACTAGCTTTAAAATTACTTAGAACTTGTCATAAATAGTGTAAAATGAAGTTTCCACATTCCTACTTCATAAACTAGGGGCGAGTCAACAACTTACTTTCTTGTTTCGTAGAAAATAACTTCAGAACTACGTGGAACCTGAAATTTTAACAGCTCTAAGTTATATTTTATAAACAAAATGAAATAAACTAAAAACGAGATAAGTTGGAGAACATTTTTAATACCTGGAATATCATTATTATTTATATGATTTGACTCTTTGAAATTATTTTTGCAAGGTTTTTTATCGCTGATATCAATTATTGAAAAAATTAAAACGTTTAAAAATACAATCAGAAGTTTTACATGGTGATACGCGATATGCGGCCAAATTCCTCCTTCTTTTGTAAGTCGGTTAAGAAAGCAAAAACTGATACCTATCTGATCTTAATGAAAAAACTCATTGAAATATTTATTTATTCTCAAAATATTCTTTAAACATATTAAGCACCTAAACACAATCTGCACCCAGCAAACACTAAATGCAACAAAATTCTTATCTCAACCCAACTTTTATTTTGAAGGCAGTTATAATAGTTTTAACGACCCCCAAGACTATTTAAAGGTTTAAATAAACTGACATAACTGCACAATTGTGAAACTGAATGGCTCCCGGCAGGTGCATTGTGCAAGACCGTGGTAGATAATGCTCATACCTTCAGAATGCCTTTCAATGCGCTCTTGTGATTTCAAATAGCGTTATAATAAGGAAATTTAATGGTTATCATAATTTTTATGGTATTTTTCTCTAAAGCACGCGAAGTAAGGTATAAATATTAAAGAGTCACGTTGATAAATGTTTTGAAGTTTCTGCTATTGTTGAGGATGAAGTAAGAATGTGGTGCAATGAATCGTGAAGATTGTAAGGATGGCTACTTATAGCTGGGAATTGTTAGAGAAATCAGAGAAAGAGAAGAGATTGTATTAAAATATTTATAGTATACCTACACATGAAAGCAATACGTGGGTGGAACGTATAGGAGTTGAGTTTGAGCCTATTTAATTTTGTTTGGTTCGAAAATATTGACAAGCACTTCAAGTTGACATTTAAACAATCTATATATTTTCCTGTTCTAAAAGCAAGACTGCTTTTATTTTTTAATTTATTCCTTTTATGAAACACAATGCTGATAGTTTAATAAAATTGAGTCATCAATCAAATACCTGTACTTCCTAATCGTAACATAAGTTATAGGCATTCAAAGCAACTAACGATACCACTTCTCAATTTCCACACAACAAATTCCGACACCATTCAGCGCTTTTCCTACAAGGTATGGTACAGACGACAGCATATTAAGTTACCACAATCTGTCAGATTTCTGCAATCGATTTTCAATCTTATCACAATAGTGGAAGGTTAATGTTCGATTGGTAAAATTTTATAGATTCGGGTACCGTGTCCTGCTGTCGTCTGTACACCGTTCCACTTTCGTGCATAAAATTCGAGCGCTCATAAATTCAAAGGCGTCAACTCCTATATACGCTTCAGAGCGCATTTCCTTAGTAAACCGCTCTATCTTGACTCGGCTTGAGAACATCATGTCGGGAATACGTATCCGTATCTATGCTGGGTATAATGTTTGGGCCGTTATTGTAAATGTAGGTATGTCGCAGTCAAAGTTTGGATAGGATTTTTTTGTACAAAAGTGCGCATGACAATTCGAAGACCTCGAATTGAGAATTTCTTTAAGATATGGTGAAACTGTTTAGTCTTTTCGAATAACATGAACGAGAACGAGGTAGTTGTTACTGAATATTACGTACGTAGTTCTACAGATGACACGAAAAGAACCTTCGTGTACATTATCTTTTGCTTCCTTTTAAATGTTTATGTTTTATTTCTTGATTCCACATTCCGCATTACATTTCTTGTTCCTATTCTACTGCAAATTTGCTGTTCTGGAATAACTTTATGCTAACAACAATTCCAAAATAATTATCCTTTATCAACAATTTTCATTTCCCAGCTACACAGTGCAGGCACATGTTGTGCAACGGGACAATAGATGTCGCCGTAGGTTGAATGTACGCCATTATCTGGGATATAATTTCTGTGCCCCCGCCCCGCTCGCGGTTTGCTGGCTCCCAGTAATTAAGCCCGGTATGCTGCATGTATGCCTGATTTTATTGTACCATTTATATTTATGTACCATACATTTAATTTTAGGATAAGTTCAGCATTGAAGTAGTTTTAGAAAAGTTTCGTTTTAGAAACAAGAGGTTTCGTTCAAGTTATTTATGGAGTAGCCAAACTACTAAAAATAATATTTCCACCAGCTAGTTTCAAATTTCATTAGAAATTTTCCATGAAACACCGCTTTTAGATTTATTACTCTCTAGAGATTTTTTACTGATTAATAAAAACAGTATTAAATCCCACGTTTAACTTTCTTCTAGAACATTAAGGCTATTTAGCCAACAAAAACCTCGAATTCTAACAAAAAGCTAATCTAGATTTTCTCCTGAATAATGTTTGTACCTAATTGAAGCTATAGACTGGGATGTCTGTATAGAGACCGATGTAATTAATCTCAGTTTGGCCGGTAATCCATCTTTTAGTGGGATTCGATAGAAGGGAGGCGGAACTATTCATCTAATACGACCCTAAATTTATCCCGCCGTCAGGTGACTCAGATTACATCTTCGGATTATAACGTAATCTGGTGGCGCAAATTATCTTTAATTTGGGGAAGGTAATGAGCACGTGATGCAAGGTACCGCTTACGTGACGTCGGAGATAAGGAGAGGTGGTTTAGTGGCGGCAACTAAAGATAATCAAGTAATGGTGTAAATGGATGGAAAATTACAGCTGATATTACCTCTGATGCTGTTAAGGATCGACATAACGTAGTTTCATATTCAGGTAATGATAACACTTCTGTTTCGCTTAAGCTTTTCAAGCAACATAGGCTCGATTGCCGAAAATGTGGCTAAATATTTTGCAACGACTATGACAGTAACAGTAAAGACAATAATATTACAATTTCTTCATATTTTACAGTCAATTTCCAAGCACTGTTCCACAAAACCACGTCTTGTCCAGAGTCATGAATTAATACGTAGACGCGTAATATCTTCAGGCCATTCATTACAGACGCTTCCGCCTGCGTGCCGGTGTATGGGAAGCTTATCAAGTGATTGATTGCCCTGATACTAAGAGCTAGGATCTATGTTAGAACGTCCGTACTAACGTCTACGAAGTTCAAGGCTTTATTTAAAAAAAAACATAGTTGAGACACACTGTAAACAAGCGAAGCGCACATTAAAATGATTGAAGTTAAAAAAAGGATAGAGAAGAAAGATAGTAAGGAATATTACAAAATATCAAGAAGTGAAAACCAGTAAATTCAATAAAAAAATTTTTTTTCTATACTTTTTGGGATCGAATTCATAAATAAGCATGACACACATGAACAGATGGACAAAAGGATGAAACTTAAGCAATGCCCAAAAAAATGGCGTTTATAAGAAATAACAAAAATATGGTCCAAATCCAGGGTAAGTTGAAATAGATCTTGGATGGAACAATCTAGGTGTACGCTCATAAGTGAGGGAAATCATAAAAATGAAATAAATAAGGCGAGGGTTTTACTTGGCAACAAGAGTTGGTTTATGTTTTGTAGGGGATCCCCTATAAATTGGCCTGAGGGAGTTTTACTTTTAGCTTACAGAAATAGTTTTTGTTTGTGATTTATTTGAATTTTCATTAGAAGTAAGTACCTTTACCAACATAACAACAAATACCGACTTTATTGTCAACAATAATGCTGATTCCTTATAATCCTGATAACGATAATCAATGATGATTTTCATCGTTAAAGTTCAGTATTTACATGAGATGACTAAAAGAAGCAAAACCACAAGACAAAAGACGACCAAAACTGTCTAGAATGCCGGTGGAACTCCCGATATAAAAGAGAAGGAATATATTTAATAAATACGGGTCTCGTTTACAAGGCAAACAACTCATCAGCCGTCCAAACAACGAGCACTTCCCGAAGTGTTTTTATGCAACATTGTGGAACTCAGAATTTTCAGATGTGAAATAGAAACATGGCGTCATTTTGTGATCAACGCAGTAATATTCAATTCAGAATTCGTGAAAAGTCCTTTGATGTATTCATGTTTAAATTTGGCGAATTTTTGGTGCTCCATAGGAACAATAGAGTATTTATTTAGTGATTGGATGTAAAGATTATTTTCATTACCTTAATAGGTAGGCTCATCTGCAATTTTAAGATAGGCTTTGACTAATTACTACTAATTTTAATACTACCCACCAGCTTCTTTTACTTGTGCAAAGCATAAAATAAAATCGCCTCCACCCATTAAATCTAAAACTCAGCTTAACCAGGCAATTAGCCAGCCACCATAATCAATAACGTGACTAAGCCATGTCCTTATCGATTAACATTTAAAAACAAAAAGTCTTGAGCAATTAAGCGTGAAATGGGGTCACGTCACATCAACGTGAGACATTGAAGTGCCGTATCGGAACAAAGCGTAATAATATCAGAAGGATTGGGTCTAATAACATCTATAAATGAACTCTTAATGAATTCTTTGTCTGCCTAGTCTTTTCCCAACTAAGTTGGGGTCAGCTTCCAGTGTAACTGAATGTAACTACAGTGTTTTCACAAGGATCGATACCATACCTGATTTCGTCAACCTAGGCTCCCACTAGTACCTATATAAAATTAACTATTGAAAATATATATGGGACGAAACGTATACTAATAGGTATAGATGTAGTAATTTAGCTGGAAAAAGCTGTTAGCTTATTTATAAGGTTTTTAGGAATTCAATTGATGGTGCTCTAAAAAATTTCAGGGTCTGAAGATGAGATTGCCGAGTGTGTTATAAAAGATGAAGAAGAAATAACATCTCTATTTGTCCTTGCTTGTCGTCAAGTTTAACTTCTGCAAAAATCTATTTAGTTGCTCTAGGAACTTTCCCGGAGAAGGGATTTAATATATCTGCAGCCAAGTTCTCTTATGATAATAGACTTTTGGAGTGCACTCAGTTGGAAATGGTTTTAGAAAATGTTGGCATTGTCTTCAGAATAACTGTTCAAAACTTTGATTTTGGGATTAAATATTATTTCGATCTTTAAATGGCATTGCTGTCTTTGAACTGGAAACGTGTCTTCGAACAAGCATTTGTTAAAAACTAGAAATAAAGTGTAAGTTAGAAAATGAAACATCTGTAATTATTAGTCAAATGATTCTTATGTATTTTGCAAAAGCTGTATTTGATTTATTAAAGGAAGATAAGTGCAGTGCAGTAATTTATCATAACTTCAGCACACACTATGAAGGTAAGCTTTATAACGAAGTAAGGTCAGTGGGGGCAAGATGAAAAACGGGGTAACACAAAATGTCATACATAACTCCAGATTTAGTGCGGATTTTGCAGTGATAGCAACATTATTAGAATCGCCATTTTGTTACGCCAAACTTTCTCATTCAGCGTTTGCCATTTCGAGTGATTGGTTGTGTTAAAAACTTAAATACCCGAGTCGTGACTTTTACGAAGTTAAATCGAGTTTTTTTATCTTCCCCCGAGTTCCATAACTTCACTTATGAGGTAGGTACGAGTGTTTTATTGGAATACCTGCTCATTATTTTGAATTTTTTGTCGTGTTATTACACCTAAATATGTTTTTATAAAGTATTTTAGGAGTTATTACAACTTTCCATCTTCACCCATAAAAAATTGACGGGAGAAGAACATATAAAAATTTCGATCTGACCCATTTCAAACTTTTCAATTAGGGGTTTTTTTCAAAATTTTTTTTCCAAAAAATTTGTTGATTTTAATTATATATTAATAAAATCATTAGTTGAATTACAGATTTTTTTAAAATTCATTTTTAAGTGTAGTGGAAAAGTTTGGGAACCTTTTCTTCAATCTTTCCCCGGTGGGGTAAGATTGAAATATACAAAACTAATAATTCCTTTTATCTTTGTTATGCCAAGGCATTTTGACACTACTGGTAGTTCCGAGTATTCTAGGCACTTCAAAATAAAGACTAGTGAGCATCAACAGCGTCAGATATTCATTTGAACGATTTTAGAAACTATTTCGGTCTTTCCCCATCACCTTTTTGTCTTTCCCCTAGACATATTTTCGTAATAACAACATTTAACTTATTTTTTTTTCTGCTTTCGAATAGATTTAATAGGAAGGTATTAATATGATACAAAAATATATTCTTTGCTCTTTACTCATGACAAAAAACATTTTAGAATACGCTTATATGTACGGTTCTACACGTCTTCAAACACAACACTGCTCATCTCATTGAAAAACCGTTCGGTCTTGCCCCTACCGACCTTACTTTTCCAAACGCCAATCACCGTTTTCAAAACATTCACACACAAACACTACCCAAACAAAACTAGAAGTCGCTAACAACGTTCCACCCGAAACACATTTCTCATTCACAACAAAAATATTAAGAGAGCACATCATTTACCAAACAATGTACGTACGTCTGCTAAACGTACATACATCAACGTCTCCCCCGTCTCTTCGCTCCATTACACTACTAATCGTATGAGATTCCACGCTGATGCCTCTAATTAATAGCTTACATACAACCGTCCCTTCAAGATGTCTTAAATGGTACCGAGAATTAAATTCAGCTGCTACCCGTAGGTAAACGTTAATTAAACCGCTGAATTAGGTTTTATGGTATGAGCTTCTAGTAGTTTTGTTGAGATTGGTTGGTTATTTTAGTGCATTTGTAGAAGAATATTTTGTTTTTAGTGCTATCTTATATCTAAGAAATCTTTCATTTTTGAATACTAAACGGTACCAAAGTTAAAAGACTTAATTTTATCGCTGTACTCCATCAATGATCACAATAAAAGCTATAAAGGCTGTATTATTTTCAAGCTGTAGTTAAAATAGTGCGATTTAAAAAAGCGCCATCTATTGTCGTCTTTATGAATGCTACTGTGAAGCAGCTTGTTGGGAGATAGTCGCTCGCCCCTTCTCTGGGCATTTTATGGGCGGGCGGAAAAGAAGCTTAGACATCACGGCATGAGCTTTATAAGTAGCTTTCACTATTATGTCATAGAGGTCTCTGTATTCATAGAGAACAATATTTTTTCAACTTAATTGAACTGTATTTATTATTTACCCTCAAGTTTTCTAAAATAAAAGAACTTTCTTTCATTGTCATATAGTTTTTCAATTAGCATGAACACAAATACCAATAACTCAAATAAAACGTTGTGATTTCAATGATGTATCGACAAGTTAATCAATATTTCAGCGATTAGGAAGATCATCTCTAATCAAATTCCTTACGATGAAAACTATTTTTACAAAATATACTTTGTTTAGACAGCCTTAAAGGTTTTTGAATACGAAAATTTTCTAGTTCCTTCTTACTTTATATCATTGTAAAATATCAATCTACAGAATATTAAGCAACTATAGGATCGAGGATTTTATATATCTTTTTTTATTCAGGGTTTTAGTACAAGAGTTATGCCATCCTTGCAATTTAAAGGTTAATTAAGTTAATTTTCAATCGAAATAAAGCCTGGGCTAGCTCCAATTCATTCATGAATTTCACCTTCACCCATTGAGCAACGACCTTCTGTCGCGACAGCGTCATATTGATATCATCCTCGAGCATGCGCAGTAGATCTCGCGCACGCGTACCACCAGCTCAAAATGTTGTGTATACTGTACACCTTCATGTACCAAAACCTGTCAAGCTGCAATAATAAGTCTGCATTATATTGAAATGCTTTCCTAAACGTGTTTTAAATACATTCTGTAGTTACTTTTTGTTCAGTAGAGTCCTTGTTTCACAATCTGTTCATCTTGTGTATCTGGACGACATTGTGATATTCGGCTGGACTAACGAATGCAGTGTAATTGATAAAACGTTTTCCATTCAGTGTAAATTGCCGCACGTTAATAATTCAAAGAACAGTTTCATTGAAGTGTATAAGGTGATACATCAACAGGTAGGTTTTGTTTGCTTATAGTTATCTGATGACAAACGTATAGATGTACGACGGTAGTGGGCGTTACTCCAGACAAACTGCGTGGGTGGAACATCTGGCTCGTCGTAGACTGAACGACAGTAAATAAATTCAACTCACGAACTCCTCAAGTACGATTCTTGTAGCTGATGTAAATCACTTAGATTGACGAAATCAGGTTCGATATTGAAAATAAGATATGACGTCATTTTCCTTTTTGCATCCCATAGCTACAAAAAGGGTTTGGCTTTTATTAGTGTTTACTTATACCAACCTAAAACATTTAAACATTAATTCAGCTCACAAAGATTTTTTTTAAATTTTATTTTGTAAAGAAACGCAGCTAGCCTATTCCATTATTTTTATTAATTGCTTCTAATTTATTGGTAGGATTTTTTTACAAAAATATATAATTAAGTACCTATTATATTCATCATTTCAGCAAGTACAAGCCTCCAAAAACAATAACTCAAAAAAGATCTCGACAATTTGAACATTACATGTTCCATACCTAGAAAATGAAGCATTTCACAAACATCGTCACAGTTACGTACCTCGTTAAGTGGTGTAAATTCTCACAAAATCAATATTGACTATTGGGTACGTTGCAAATGCTTACGGGTCGGTGGTCGTGTCCTATATTCTGGTACACGCTAACGATTCTCCCTGGTTTTAACTACCTACATCCGTTGCACCCCTCTACCACGTACGGCGTGCTTATTAATTATTTTGATGCAATTCAATTACGATCCTCTCATACACCCATACAAAAGCGTACTTACTTGTATTTTGTGATGCTGTATTTGTTCTACGATCTCATGAGGTTTATAGCAAATGTTAGAAAACAAAAAGCGCACGAGGCTTGTGAATCGGTTTGATAAAAAAGTTAACTGAATTTGAACCTCTAATTATTAAACAGAGATTGAGATGAGAACAATTGTATTAAACTTATCAATACAATGAGGACCCAAGTAGTCATAAAGAGGACAGGAGAATTTCAACGTGTAAAATATGTCCATAATACAAAAGGTATGTTCACTTACAGGTGGTGTAACTGCTGTAAGATTACCGCTATGAAGAATTAAATATTACAGCAAATAAACAAAAGCTTTTACTTTTTCATCAGAGTAACAGATTTGTCAATGGCATCCAGTAACTAATAGACAACATCCATCAATTAACATAGAAAACTAACGAGATTGATGACTTGTCTGCAAATACTGTAATGAATATTGAAATTGCTCGGTAGGAAGCTTAACAAATTGTACCCACTATACTAACTAATTACACATTACAGCAAAGGCTAATCGATTTTGAAATCGAATTTCAATCGTTATAATAAAAAGGTAGCCGTTCAACGTTTTTAAGTTCTTAAAAGTAGTTGATGCATTTTTTACAGTACCATTTTTGTATACCATCATCATCTTTCTGCCTTTATCCCCAATTTTTGGAGTCGGTGCAGCATGTTTGATCTATCATTTTATTTTTTTACCATGCTGGTTAAACTATTGGCTGCTTAGATATTAAGTTAATCAATTAACCAGTTCTATGTTACCAAATAAAATTCTCGTTGTCGTCAAATGTTGGACAAAGGCCTCCCATAAGGCTCATCACTTTGTTCGCTTCACTGGGGTCCACATGAAAATCGAATCAGAACTCAAAATATGTGAAAACACCAATAATTGTTATTCTCAGTTGCTTTGGAAATCTTTTTCTACTACTGTTATTTGATCAAAATTGAATCCCTTTCGCATGTACTTTGAAAGCGTAAACATTGAAGAAAATGAAAATTTCTTGGAAGCACTAACGAGGGCGCATTTGGATCTGCGCTTTGAGAAATTTCATTTAACTTCGTTTAAAGTTGTTGGAAAATAATAACACATTTCTTAAAATATGTTTGTAAATGTATGAACCTTTAGGTAAGCTGGTAAAGTATTCATTTTAAATCACTCTAGTATTTTTATAACTTACTTTAACCCTAAAAAAATATTAGTTTTGCCCTTAGAGTTTAACATAGTAAATAGTGAGGCATATAACGCAATTAACATACTGTTAGTCTCACAATGAGTGTGAAGATTCTGTATGTGTGAGTATGTCTGTATCTCGTCCAATCCCTAATCTGATAGATTTCATTACGGTGATTTGTCTTCAATAAAATCCCCTTGAAAAGACTTCTCGTTATTAGTATGTTATTTTTTGCTAGACAGAAACAATATCTATAAATATAATATAACTATCTGAAACGCATATAATAAAAACTAATAGAACAATAGGTAGTATCAAACAAAATAAATAAATCTAACGAAGTAAACACAAGCTTTTATAATTAGTTAGTTAACCAACCCTTTTGTCTTAAATGCAATAACGTCGAACATGAATAGTTTAATCCTGATAGGCCCCACTGACAGTTTGACGTCAACAAACGCGTGGACAGTCCCGATAAAGTTCCACTATAATTGAAATATTTTGGTCACCCGCGCGCTTAGAGCATTGAACCGCCTAGAAGCGAAGCAACGGAATAGATACTGAAAGCTTAGTCATGCATTTTCGATCACATGATTACAAAGGGGGTTACGCGTTTGACAAAGGGGAAGCTACGGCAATGTCGTCTCCGGTTGGTTCGATTATCTAAGCTCGCACGTCGGATGTGTACCAAAACCTTTGTCCATGTGTAGGAAACACGGTCCAATTTTCATATGGTTGGGTGATTTTGGAAATAGGGTGAGATAGGGTTGACAAAATCATTTAAATATTGTATTATACTCGTAGTGGTACAGTGATATGAGCTTTTATTACTTTCATTGCTCAACACGCCTAATATAATTTACTATTGTGCGCGCAGATAGTTTTAATCAAAATTCGTTAGTTGCTACCTCTTTCTGTGAACTACCTGGGCACTGCTTCTCATTAGACTCAAGCATAGTAAAGAGTAGGTGGTTGCTTACCATAAAAAACCTTTTTACTTTCTTTCACATATTCACGGAAAAACAACTTCTGAACATAACATTCATAATTGAATTTGCAAGCTTGTTCCGCATGAAAACATTTTTAAAACTGAGCCTGCATTCGTTAACTCGAATCGCAAAAAGGATTTTTCAAGTGCCTGTTCTCGTAGTTTCTCTGTGAGTATTTTGAGCAGCACAAATAAGAGTACGTCTATTTTAAAGTACAAAATTTTGCATTTTTTCTCAAAAGCTTAAGTAAGTAATGCACTTTTATTCTGTACGATATGTTCAAGACGCCATAATGACTGATCTTTCAAACCATAATATAGGAAAAAAAAAACATTCCATATGTACTATACTAACGGAGCAAATAATAATTTGGCAACTTCCAATCGAAATCAGCAAACATCCCGATTATTAATTTCACAAATCTTTCATTCAAGAAATCATTTTTTAATCAAGAATCAAGACCAATATTTGAAGAAGCTCTCAAAGCCACGTCATTTATTACAGAAGAAACCTTTATGTTCAACCAAGAAAAAGGCGAAGAAATAAAACTTCAAAGAAGTGAACCACGACATTTCATTTCCTTTGAGGAAATTTGTAATACTAGTGCCGTTGCTAAATGAACTGCAGGTCTTACGTGGTTTTATTTATTTACTCAAACTATTAATAAAAATAAGAGCACTCCTTAGTAAAAGATAATGGAGTCTCTGTGTAATTTTTCTTTGTGTAATAAGTGAATCAGTTTATACTTGCAACAAGCTGTACACAATTAAGACCGAAATCTGTATAGTTTTGGATTAAAACAGTTTCATTCACCTAGTCTCTTCCCAACTTCGTAACGGTTAGCTACCAGTCTCATCCAATACAGCTGTATACCAGGTTTTTAAATATGGTCACTGGGTGTCCTTCTGAATAGCCTGATATAGTTTTGTTACCTGCTTGTTTTGTCTTGTTTTTGAGATGTCTTGTTTGTGTTTGAGATTGTGTCAGTCTTGACCAGCCGACTGCTAGGTGGTCAAATATAGCTGGGGCCCACTTTTACGTGCCTTCCAAAGCATGAAGGGTTTCATCATCACATAGAGGATTACGCATCCATGGCCCGACCTCGCCGAGCGTTGCTTAACTTTGTGACTGTAACTTTGTGGATTTGTGCGGCTGCTGCTTAACCACGTTTCAAACCAGTTAAATGCAATCTTAACTTTAATCGAAATCAGATTAACATCCAATCAACTGCAGAATCGATCAGTTTACTCTAGTTGTTGAAAGGCAGTTCAATCAACACTTTTAAAAATAGAATTCTCATCCGCGATATTAAATCCTCTTTTACTTGGACCACAAATCTTTCATTCTGCGTGAAAGCACGCGTCACTTCCATTTCCTATTTTCCGTCAGTCGTATTTCAGACGCCGCGCGCATCGGACGTTGCTTACGCAGCTCGCGGTCATTTTTGATTAAATAAATAATAATATTTTTATTATTTCATCAACTTAAATTTCAAAATGGACATCACTATTACTAGACATTTCAGTTTGGATGAAGTGAGTATTTTTCTTTTTATTTATTTTGAACCTCGATGAAGCAAGTAATTAATTAATGGTATTTAATTTTAATTGCTTCGGTAAATTATATTTTATTTCGGGTCACATTCACATTCACGGGACATCTTCAAAAATTGGTTCAAATAATATGCCAAAAAGTTTCAATTAATGGTTGCTGCAATTTTCGGTACCTATAACTTCTAACTAGAACTAGTGCAACAAGCTTTCATAATATACACATTGTTTTTGTACCAAGTTTATTAATTGCATTAAAAGTTTATGTATTTGTGAATGAATTTTCGCTCCAATGATTCTTTTTGACTTAACATATGAGGCTTCCTTACATATCACAATTAACTTTATCGGAGTTACTTCAAAGACATAAAGAGACACATGTATGTACGTACATAGATAGGTTTCCGTTCTAAGATCAGACGTTCGAGCTCCTCTTATTATAAAGGACAAGATCGTTCAAGTATTCTTCAGACTTGTTTCAATTTTAAGATGATTGAATTCGATGAAATTTCTGTTTTTAGACTGCTCACATGTTAAAAGTTTAAATATAATGTAATTATTTTGGTAACTTTTCTGTAGAAAATAATTTATGATTGATCGATGATAACTTTATATAAAGTCTAATTATAAATCTTTGTCGTCATCCTATTTACAGATTCAGACAATTTAATTTTTTTTTAATGTTCTTTTTGAATTGTCTTTTGTTTTCTCCGAATTCGGAAACAACGTTGGTCTTAACTAAACTGCGTGCTAAAACCTTTTCTTTTAATATTGCATCACAACATTTCTCTCGGTAAAGCTTATTACCTAAATAAAAGGATCGATCAGTCTTTTAAATATCTATCAGAAACTCTGGTTAAGACATCGGCTTTATTGGATCTTATTTTTTCATTAACCATTTTCCCTGTAGCCTCTTCACGTATTATAATAGTTTCCTCGAAAAACGAGCTTTCCATCGATAATATAAGAGAAAGAAAATAAAACGTTACGCCGAAGATATTTTAATATCTTACTTATAATATCTGAGGACCTTTTGAGGGCCATCTCGTATACAACGAGCAAAAAAATCGCCCACCTCGTGGAACGTAAGTGTAATGGTTGTAACCTTATCCTATTTCGCAATCTATCATAACTTGAGCATTATTTATGTCACCTTTCTGAACGAGACGTGACTTTTACGAGTTTTACCTAGCCTATCGCGTCAGCTTTTTATTAATCTTCCTTTTAAGGACGTAATATGGTAATGATGAGGATGAAATACATAGTTTGTTTAAGAAATATATATCTTTAATAATGGGACGAAACAACATAGAAAAGTTAATCTCGGTATAGTTACAAATCTCACTGTCTTGAATGAAGCCAAATGACACAATAATAAGAATTTGCTCGCCCAAAAGACTACTTATTCGGATACATTGAACATTGAACACACCTGAAGTACCATTAATTATCTAAAGAGCCACTGGACTTCATCAAATCCTTTATGAGCTAATATCAGTGCTTATTACCGGTCTTTCCAATATAAAGGCACCGTTTCTTCAGCATTCCCTAGTAAATCCTAATTAATCTGTCGGCAAAGTTAATCTTCTTTCACTTTGTAGTTCTACGTTATCAAATGGCTTGTTTTGATCTACCTTTAATGGGTCCGTGAGGAAATCTTCCCTAATCTATACATATAATAAAATCGTAGGAAAGTCAAAACTGTACATTGAATATTTTTTTTAAAGAATACTTGGGGCGTGATCTATAATCGATTCTGAACCCAAATATATGGTTTTTAGAATTTTTGTCTGTATGTCTGTTTGTCTGTTTGTCTGTTTATCTGTTTATCTGTTTGTCTGTATGTTTGTTACGGATAAACTCGAAAAGTACTGCATGGATTTCAACCAAATTTTGCATGAATATTACCTGGAGACCGGTGCAACACATAGGCTATATATTATCACGCTATCACCTAAGGGGCATTAGCAATGAACCATTGTTTCTGTTAACCTTTCTGTAACCGCGTGTGATCTAACGATACATATCTGAATGTTGCTTATTAGCTGATCGGGCTATCATCAATCTTTAGTAAAAAAAATCACGCCTTATCTATAAGTAACTTGGGAAGAAAAATAAAATTTTTGAAAACTGTGTTTAACTAAGGTAAAGGCGGCTCCATCTATGATGTATAAATTAAATTAAATTTGACAATGCAGACGGAGTGGTAACCAATTAATTACCATTCAAATTAATAAATGGAGTTGTTCATTTTCTGTACTTAACCATGTTGTGACACAGAATGTAATGTTTCTATAGATATTTTAATACTGTTTATCAGCTCGCTGTGCCACATAAAAATCCCGCTATATTATTATCTCGAATTCTCGATGCAAGGAAAATGTATAGTGTTAAGCCAAATTTGAAACGACTCCCTCTAAATGAGTTTTCGAATATTAACGTCAAATTTGAGAATTAGCTGAGCAATTAGTTATCATTTATAATCAAAGATGGAGTTGTGCATGCTTTGGTATGCTTTGGCACTTTAGCTTATCTTTCAAAAATGTGGTAGCATAAAAGCTACTTTGACTGTGGATAGGTACTTTTTTGGTGCATTTTTATTCTTAAACAAATTTTAGAGTTATGTAAAACATGTAACCCCTAATGATTCTCGAAACAGGCCCAGACTCAAGGTGCAAGCTGTAGTATGCTGAGCTGGCGCGATTTAAAACCATGCACACATCAAATGCTCTATCCCAGTCTCTGAAAACGCACAATTTAAGAATTTTCATATAAATATAAGTATTTCACGATTTCTAAGAGTCAGTCAAACAAGAGACGAGGCACACGCGTAGTAACGGAGGCACAGATCTGCCTTACTTAGCGGTGTAATTTGCTCCCCCGCGTGGTGACGCAGATTATGACGAGCTCGCGCTAACACATGAGTTTATCATGTGTTCAGTTGTTCACTGTGTTGTCGGTTATATCCCGCGGCACGCCCCGCGCTCCCGCGCAGATTGGAAGAAACTGCGCGCGAGGCGCCTTCCCGCGCATTTCCGCGTTAGCAGTGTGTTGTGATCGTATAAATTGAGATACTCGCATTCAATAGTAAAATCTGCCATCCCGCGCTATGCGACGGGGCGCATTGCAGTGGGTGGACCGCCTAAAACAACGCTGTCAGATAACTAACTTTGATATCATTCATTCAGTTACCAGGACGAAATCAGGACGATCAAACGTGTTTTAGCGAAATGTGCTATTATTTTTGCAAACATATAGTCCTAACCGAAACTATGGTCTTTCTTTTACGTCACATTGGTAGCTTCAATCCGGTTAGTATCTTAAGGCCATTCCAATCACTTTAAGTGTGATATTGTCGCTGACAAAAGACTATATTCTCTGTTTGTCCAGGAGAGTATAAGTGAAAGCTAACATTTTGTCCACTACAAAGCAGACGGATACTACGGATGTAGTTCTCCTATAAGCAACGTATTACAACAGCATGAGAGCTTGAGAGCTTAGCAATCCTTCCTTCACTGGAGATCTGATGTACATGCACAAATTTAATCCAGACGTCTTTTGTTACGTGCGATAGTTCGGTCGCGTGGACCTCTTCATCGCATCTTTAGCAACTCTTAGTGGTTGACACGGTCCTGTACCTCACTTAATTGGAGAATCAATAAGATTGCTTAAGCCAGTTCTGGTCACTGATCGCGCCTGTATGACTGGAGGACTGGAGGAGGCACTGCTCTAGGAGAAGCTGTTGTTGCGACAATTTGTTGCAGCCCAGTGAAGGGCACGCCCCTATGGTGGCGGAGAATTCCCTCTTTGAAGAGTGGTTCGGGTAGAGTCATGGCGCCCTCACCTTCCGCATCATGCAGGTCCTCACCAGACATATGTTCGGGAGGCACCTGCATCGTAACGAGCGGGAGGTGGCACCCGGGTGTCACCACTGTGCAGACAGGCCGGAGAACACGATGGAACACACGGTTGAGGTGTGCCCTGCTTGGGAGGAGTACCCCCGTTTCTTTATGTCGGTAATTGTGGCGGCGATCTTTCGCGCTCTGTCTACGCCATATTCCGGAGTGAAAGGGAGTGAGATGCTTTCGCCTCCTTCAGCGAAGCAGGCATGCTAGAGAAGGAGGCGGCCAAGCGATTGAGAGTTCGTACCTCAAACCTCAGACACAGCGGTGAACGTGGAAGACACCAGGGGCGCTGCGTGTCGAATGCCAACTGCCGGTTACCGTAGGTTACTTGATGATTTCCCACCAAAAATGAAGTTATAATTACTAAGCTTCTGTAGTCCACTGCCGTTCCTTTTCTGCATCAAATTTTGAGAAGCCACCTAAATATTAGCCTATGTTGTACAATATTCCGTGTGCGATAGGTGGACGATGCAAAAATTGCCGCATACATTTGTAATTATACGCCCATCCTCACATCATCGTCCACTTAGCATTTTCATAACCATATTGGTGTTGATATGCAGTCTAACCGAAATTATGTGACCGTCACAGTCACCTGAGCATCGTGTTACTCTTTGGTAAGACAGACTTTTTAGCTTCTGATGAGTCGCAGCGGCGGCGGAAGATGTTGAGATGACGGTTTTGGTCAGACTATGGTATTTGTTTCCCGTGGTTCCACCTGGATAAAGTGACTTTCTATTTTTTTTATAATAACTTTCCAAGTCGGTTGATAAGATTAAAAATTCCTACAACGACACGAACTTTACTTCTATAATATGTTATAGATAAATGGTCACACATCCACAACGTTATCTCGGTTGGTCAGTCCATAAGTCTGTCAGTTATCCGCTAGCAATTTCTTGCATATTTTATTATACTGAAATGTAAAAAAAAAATACTCCTGCGGTAAATGCATGTAAGTATCTATAGTATTTTGCCAGTTCTGTATCGCCCACGCAGACGAAGTCGCGGGCAGCAGCTAGTTGCTAAATATTGTAACTCCTTATTAAACTCTTCGAAAGCTTTTAGTATTAACTCGATTAAGATTAAACTGCTCTCATTTATATGTTCAAAGGCTTTAAAGATTCTTATACCAAAGCCTTTAATTTCGGTTATTGTGCTAATTACAGAAACATGTATTTTTGCTAGCTGCTTTTGACTGACAAAATTTAGGTCAACTAAAAATCTATGGAAATAGTATTCATAGAATTCGTATAATTAAATCAGATGCTATTTAAAATAAATCAAAGCCCATTCAGGCGTATTCAGATTTTCACATTTCAAATAACTATTTGAATTCAGAAAAATCTGGAACATTTTCGACAAAAAATAATATTCAACATTTTAATTTACTTTACTGACTCACGTTGCTCTAATTATAAACAACTTGGTTGAATAAATCCTCCTCATTTTGGGAATGTTAATTAACTATTTCTACCAAGTTATGTTGGATACTCCCGATAGAGAAGCTATCCTGTTTCTTGTACTTCACAAACGTTCAAGTTTGCAAATATTTTGAATATGTTCTAAAGAGGATGACGTGTTGTCAAAGAGATCTTTGTGGTTATGAAGTTATTGAAATGGTTGTGGTCAGTGATGAGTTAGAAGTATCTACTTTATACCTAATACTATGGATTATAAACAATTTTCAGAAATCAAAAAGTATTTAACAAATTTTCATTTGATTTTTAACTATACTCATGTGAAGCCGAGGCTGGTTATGTATATATATTTTAAACTTCAAAGACCCATTTAGCACATTTGATCCTTGCAATATTGATATTCCATCGCTTCTAGTTACATCGGGAGCTGATGGATTATAATATATTGACAAACATGCTTATGCTTACACTAACATCCCATTATCGCAGGATTATAGTGATGATTATGGCAAAACCCTTTCAGAACTATTCGATATTGAGGTACTTTACGTTGATGATCTGGAGTATTATAACCAAACCATATGTACACGTATCACTTGCGCCTACTGCTGATATATAGCGCTTTCAGTCCAGCTGATTTTCAGTACAGAGCCGAAAAATATCGCGCCTTTTTAAGGTCATCTTAAGCCGGTCAGATGTTTTTCAATACTCGGATCAAGCATGGCCTTCGCTTGGTAATACCGAGTGGAAAATCCGCTATTGTTAGAATCGAATTGAATGAATATGGAATATTAAACATAATGGTGATATTTGCTGCGCCATAATAGGAATTAGTCTGTCATTTTATTCAAAACTGTCCAAAGCAGCTTTTATTTGCTCTTATAAAAAGACACACGATATTCGAACTGTGGTAAAGCTTGGCTTGCATACCTACTCAAATAAAAGTACAAATGACTATTTGTATAATGTGAAGATCATGGGTCTATTAACACAAGCGTTTCTTCCCCAGTCGTCAATGAGAAGCGGGGCGCTAGCGGCAATGGAGGCGGAGCCTGACCTCAGCACCTTCGAGAACAAGTCAGGGCTGGCTGAGGACATGAAGTTCCTCGCCTCGATGCCTGAACTGTGTGACGTCACGTTCCTCGTCGGCGATACTAGAGAGCCAGTGTGCGCTGTTAAAGCTGTACTGGCTGCTAGAAGCAGGTTTGTATCTTAACCCATTCACTGTCCACAAATTAGATACAATAGTTAAACAATAGGTGTGTCATGAGACAGGGAACCTATTAATAGCAAAATAAAGGATCATGAACAGCAAAATTTACCTCTGATTTTAATTGTAATTGTTATTCTGTTCAGTAATCTATAATGTTTACACCATGCTTTTTTAAAGGGGGTTTTTATAAACTTTTCTTATATTGAAACTCGGATTGAAAAAGATGGTAAAAGGCTTGATGAAAAATGCTTTGACCTCAATTGAAAGGTATTTATTCTATTTTTAGATGATTCAATAGTTTTGAATGGTACTTATACTCCTGAGCGAAGAGAATTCAATTAAGTTTGAATTAAACAAACTATTCTTCTAATTCAATTACAAAACATAGTGGAACAATTATTATTATTGTTCGTTAGAAGTAACTTGTAGACAAGACGAAAATAGAACATTTTCGCAAACATTTTAGAGTTTCTTCGTTTCAAGTATATTAATTAAGCCATCAAATTACTGTTTTATATACTTTAAAACCTACAGGCGTAAATAAACATTAGAGTGGATCAAAGTCGAGGTTTATTGGATTTTATGGAAGCAAAAAATACTTATAAGATTGCTTTATTAAATTCTAATTAAGTAATGTAAGAATAGAAGTAACAAAATTTCAAGTTTTTTCGTTTAATTTAATATTAAAGAGTGCTGTGGAAAAATTCTCAAAATGAATGTAATAATATTAGTCCATTCATCGAATATTGGCATTATATTTTATGACCGGGATTTTTTAACAGAGAGTTGCAGTTTTAATACAATTTTGGACAATTAAATAAATCTGTTATTACAAAGTAAATGTGTGATGGGTCATTTTGAAAATAACTTTGAATCAAAAAGGCATAGAACCGTTACTCACAAATGTTTTTATCAAGCGCAAGGTTACATAGCTGACATAGTTGTCCTTTGTGACCCTTGTTGCTCTGTGGACACATATCTGGCAAAACACTGATAAACTCACTCACTTTCGTAAATATTGTGGCTTCATAATTAATTGTTTGTATCACTGAAGTAAATCATATTTTAATGTTTACATTTGCAAATGTTACCACTGAAAATTTCGCCACAGCTTAATTATGTTACTTGATTTTTGGCTTAGTTTGAGTAAGAATGCCGCAAGGTTATATCTTAGGCCCAACAATGTTACAACGAAATAACTTAGTGTCACACAATCTCCCATTTTATATAGTTAGTATATAATATTATTTTTTTGTTACCAGAGTATTCCAAAAGATGCTCTATCAAGCTCCAAGTCCTCAACGGAAGAAGGAACCAGCACCAAGGGAGAACAAACTGCGACTATTCCTAAAAAGATCTTCGGAACCCCTGCTGAACCTTCAAAATGCTGCACAACAGGTACAAAATGTTTATGTATTGTATGAAATCGTTGGACTGCAAGAGAATGTTAAATGTTGAACCTCCCATGTCGACCTTTAACCAAGACATCATCAATGGCCTTCAGTTCAACCTCTACAGTCCTTATATTTGTTGTCAAGTTCAATAAGTTGCATATTGTTTCTATATTCTGATCTCGATTCGTAACTGCTATCCATCCAATTTAATACAGCCAATGAATGCAGCTTATTGTTCAACATTTACTTCATTAATATAGCATTTGACAAAGCAATCTTCAAGAAAACCAAGAAACCTTTGAGCTTCTTTCTCATTAAAAATTACATTTCGATTGCAAAGAAGACTTCGATATGCACAAAGAAGCCCCGGAACCATATTGGTTTATCCTCTGACCCACATCTCTTTACCTACCCACTTTGTGAACAAATAATATTCTGCTCTATTCAAAAGAACTCGCTGGTATTACTCGAGA
>NWSH02000525.1:9221390-9233506 GCA_002382865.2 Heliothis virescens | reverse complement strand
TAACTTTCCAAGTCGGTTGATAAGATTAAAAATTCCTACAACGACACGAACTTTACTTCTATAATATGTTATAGATAAATGGTCACACATCCACAACGTTATCTCGGTTGGTCAGTCCATAAGTCTGTCAGTTATCCGCTAGCAATTTCTTGCATATTTTATTATACTGAAATGTAAAAAAAAAATACTCCTGCGGTAAATGCATGTAAGTATCTATAGTATTTTGCCAGTTCTGTATCGCCCACGCAGACGAAGTCGCGGGCAGCAGCTAGTTGCTAAATATTGTAACTCCTTATTAAACTCTTCGAAAGCTTTTAGTATTAACTCGATTAAGATTAAACTGCTCTCATTTATATGTTCAAAGGCTTTAAAGATTCTTATACCAAAGCCTTTAATTTCGGTTATTGTGCTAATTACAGAAACATGTATTTTTGCTAGCTGCTTTTGACTGACAAAATTTAGGTCAACTAAAAATCTATGGAAATAGTATTCATAGAATTCGTATAATTAAATCAGATGCTATTTAAAATAAATCAAAGCCCATTCAGGCGTATTCAGATTTTCACATTTCAAATAACTATTTGAATTCAGAAAAATCTGGAACATTTTCGACAAAAAATAATATTCAACATTTTAATTTACTTTACTGACTCACGTTGCTCTAATTATAAACAACTTGGTTGAATAAATCCTCCTCATTTTGGGAATGTTAATTAACTATTTCTACCAAGTTATGTTGGATACTCCCGATAGAGAAGCTATCCTGTTTCTTGTACTTCACAAACGTTCAAGTTTGCAAATATTTTGAATATGTTCTAAAGAGGATGACGTGTTGTCAAAGAGATCTTTGTGGTTATGAAGTTATTGAAATGGTTGTGGTCAGTGATGAGTTAGAAGTATCTACTTTATACCTAATACTATGGATTATAAACAATTTTCAGAAATCAAAAAGTATTTAACAAATTTTCATTTGATTTTTAACTATACTCATGTGAAGCCGAGGCTGGTTATGTATATATATTTTAAACTTCAAAGACCCATTTAGCACATTTGATCCTTGCAATATTGATATTCCATCGCTTCTAGTTACATCGGGAGCTGATGGATTATAATATATTGACAAACATGCTTATGCTTACACTAACATCCCATTATCGCAGGATTATAGTGATGATTATGGCAAAACCCTTTCAGAACTATTCGATATTGAGGTACTTTACGTTGATGATCTGGAGTATTATAACCAAACCATATGTACACGTATCACTTGCGCCTACTGCTGATATATAGCGCTTTCAGTCCAGCTGATTTTCAGTACAGAGCCGAAAAATATCGCGCCTTTTTAAGGTCATCTTAAGCCGGTCAGATGTTTTTCAATACTCGGATCAAGCATGGCCTTCGCTTGGTAATACCGAGTGGAAAATCCGCTATTGTTAGAATCGAATTGAATGAATATGGAATATTAAACATAATGGTGATATTTGCTGCGCCATAATAGGAATTAGTCTGTCATTTTATTCAAAACTGTCCAAAGCAGCTTTTATTTGCTCTTATAAAAAGACACACGATATTCGAACTGTGGTAAAGCTTGGCTTGCATACCTACTCAAATAAAAGTACAAATGACTATTTGTATAATGTGAAGATCATGGGTCTATTAACACAAGCGTTTCTTCCCCAGTCGTCAATGAGAAGCGGGGCGCTAGCGGCAATGGAGGCGGAGCCTGACCTCAGCACCTTCGAGAACAAGTCAGGGCTGGCTGAGGACATGAAGTTCCTCGCCTCGATGCCTGAACTGTGTGACGTCACGTTCCTCGTCGGCGATACTAGAGAGCCAGTGTGCGCTGTTAAAGCTGTACTGGCTGCTAGAAGCAGGTTTGTATCTTAACCCATTCACTGTCCACAAATTAGATACAATAGTTAAACAATAGGTGTGTCATGAGACAGGGAACCTATTAATAGCAAAATAAAGGATCATGAACAGCAAAATTTACCTCTGATTTTAATTGTAATTGTTATTCTGTTCAGTAATCTATAATGTTTACACCATGCTTTTTTAAAGGGGGTTTTTATAAACTTTTCTTATATTGAAACTCGGATTGAAAAAGATGGTAAAAGGCTTGATGAAAAATGCTTTGACCTCAATTGAAAGGTATTTATTCTATTTTTAGATGATTCAATAGTTTTGAATGGTACTTATACTCCTGAGCGAAGAGAATTCAATTAAGTTTGAATTAAACAAACTATTCTTCTAATTCAATTACAAAACATAGTGGAACAATTATTATTATTGTTCGTTAGAAGTAACTTGTAGACAAGACGAAAATAGAACATTTTCGCAAACATTTTAGAGTTTCTTCGTTTCAAGTATATTAATTAAGCCATCAAATTACTGTTTTATATACTTTAAAACCTACAGGCGTAAATAAACATTAGAGTGGATCAAAGTCGAGGTTTATTGGATTTTATGGAAGCAAAAAATACTTATAAGATTGCTTTATTAAATTCTAATTAAGTAATGTAAGAATAGAAGTAACAAAATTTCAAGTTTTTTCGTTTAATTTAATATTAAAGAGTGCTGTGGAAAAATTCTCAAAATGAATGTAATAATATTAGTCCATTCATCGAATATTGGCATTATATTTTATGACCGGGATTTTTTAACAGAGAGTTGCAGTTTTAATACAATTTTGGACAATTAAATAAATCTGTTATTACAAAGTAAATGTGTGATGGGTCATTTTGAAAATAACTTTGAATCAAAAAGGCATAGAACCGTTACTCACAAATGTTTTTATCAAGCGCAAGGTTACATAGCTGACATAGTTGTCCTTTGTGACCCTTGTTGCTCTGTGGACACATATCTGGCAAAACACTGATAAACTCACTCACTTTCGTAAATATTGTGGCTTCATAATTAATTGTTTGTATCACTGAAGTAAATCATATTTTAATGTTTACATTTGCAAATGTTACCACTGAAAATTTCGCCACAGCTTAATTATGTTACTTGATTTTTGGCTTAGTTTGAGTAAGAATGCCGCAAGGTTATATCTTAGGCCCAACAATGTTACAACGAAATAACTTAGTGTCACACAATCTCCCATTTTATATAGTTAGTATATAATATTATTTTTTTGTTACCAGAGTATTCCAAAAGATGCTCTATCAAGCTCCAAGTCCTCAACGGAAGAAGGAACCAGCACCAAGGGAGAACAAACTGCGACTATTCCTAAAAAGATCTTCGGAACCCCTGCTGAACCTTCAAAATGCTGCACAACAGGTACAAAATGTTTATGTATTGTATGAAATCGTTGGACTGCAAGAGAATGTTAAATGTTGAACCTCCCATGTCGACCTTTAACCAAGACATCATCAATGGCCTTCAGTTCAACCTCTACAGTCCTTATATTTGTTGTCAAGTTCAATAAGTTGCATATTGTTTCTATATTCTGATCTCGATTCGTAACTGCTATCCATCCAATTTAATACAGCCAATGAATGCAGCTTATTGTTCAACATTTACTTCATTAATATAGCATTTGACAAAGCAATCTTCAAGAAAACCAAGAAACCTTTGAGCTTCTTTCTCATTAAAAATTACATTTCGATTGCAAAGAAGACTTCGATATGCACAAAGAAGCCCCGGAACCATATTGGTTTATCCTCTGACCCACATCTCTTTACCAACCCACTTTGTGAACAAATAATATTCTGCTCTATTCAAAAGAACTCGCTGGTATTACTCGAGAAGGACTTATTTCAGAATATAAATGCACACATGCGGAAAAGTTTTTGTCAAAGAAATCCTTTGCCATGTCATATTTTTCATTCTACTACGCGACAGCAGTACTTTTAAAGGGGATTATTTTCTAAAATTGCAGAGTAGCATGGTAACATTTTTATTTTAACGTTGAATTTTTACTGTGTCCGCTACAGAGATCGACTTTCGCGCAGCAATTGGCACCAATACAAGAGGTAAAAACAAAATTAACGGTGTTTTAGGGGACTCACTTTTATCCGTTTCAGTACTCGGTGTTCATATTGTATAAATATTCACTTTTCAACACACAATGTAGATAGGACTGATTCGTTTAATCAAATTCAAATTTTCAATTCAATCTTTATTACATAAGGTTATTGCGTCACAAATGTTGTGTTGCATGATATTGTTAAAATTTTCTTGTACAGTCTAAAAAGGTGAGTAAATCGATGTTGTTTCATTTTTACTTTTGACTCCACCCTTATAGTTTATCAAACGATCGAAGCGTAGTGTATAAGCATGTTTGCTGTATTCCTTTTTCTAAACACAAATTCGAATTTTCATATTTTTGGTGTTGTTTTTATAATTATTTGAATTGGTCTTTACATTTTCACTTTAGTTAAGTTTCCGTGCAATTTTTCTTATGAAACTACAGGATCGACAAGACTATTCTATTGAACGTTTAACGCGTACTCGATTATGCAAATCACAATCTCTTCTAGTGCCTTTTAAATTGCTTTCAGTTCAGTTCATGAATGATTTTATCGGGCACTCAATTTTAAACTGTGAATAAACGCACTATAAATACCATTTTCCGCATACAATATGTAATTAAAGTTCATTCAAAACTCAATATTGGCACCGTGAGTGTTCTGTACCAAATGTTTTAATTAAAAATTAAATCTTTGGGAATAAAAAGTAAGCTAACAGTTTTGTAGGTATTTTTATGAATGATTAATTTAGCTGTTATTTTCAGAATTTGGTACAGATCACCTTAGGTTTTATTGTAGAACTAATTCGTTTAATATTTTTGCCAGCCATCTTCGCAGCAACATCAGACGTTGATCATTGAAGAATTCGAACCTGATGTATTTCGTCAACTTATTGAGTACATTCATACTGGATGCGTGACTCTTCAACCTAGAACACTGCTTGGTAAGTTTTCCAAGTTCTTATAGCTCTTCGTTTATTATTTTATTCTGATAGCTCTACGTTATAATAGTATTCACAAGCAGACACAATTTTGAGTAGTTACTTAGGCATTGTATTTTATTTTATTCCCCTTTAGGTAAACATTTTTTTTCTATGAGAAAAGTCGTTGAAAATAATGAGAAAGCCAATTAATTAAGATTTTATCTCATTACTGTTTGTTTAAGCTGTTTTATAGCAAACAAAATTGAATTAATTTTGAAGAAAACCTCCAAAGGTTGAAAGTGGGTGTAAATAAATACAGGGTTTAAATTCGTAGTTCGAAAATCGAATTATTACGTAAACTCTCAAAGTCAATTAAGTTGCTCGAAATAGAACTTCAAGCTAGGTCTGTAAAAGTATTAGTCTGACCACTCAACATGAAATAAGAAGCGAGAACTCGATTCAATTTCCGATTTAACGACAATGCCTGAAGTGGAGCGTGGCTGAGGGGGATTTATTGCGATACGAAATTTATTAAAAATCGATCCCTACATTAAAGCTGAGAAGAAAATCAAGTTCACAGTTGGCGTAAATTGAATTTTTATTAGTCACAGCCACAGAATACCAATTGTTTTCGTTCGTGTTGTGTTCTTATTGGTATTCTGCTAAACTACGTCGTTGACGTAAATATATGAAGCTATAGGTACTAGTTGGATTGAGTAGTAAGGGTTCTACTCTTTGAAGACGGTCCAAATGTCACAAAGGGTCAAATTTTCTCATCCCTAACAAATATTTGCTTGAAGTTTCTTGTTTGTTCGATGTGCGTGTGGAATGTGGATTTGCACAGAATTGAAAGGTGTCATCTTGAAAGTCAAGAAAGGTGTTTATTTACATAATATATACAAACTTAAGTTATTATATAAACAAAAATAAAACTAGACAGATAAATTTTATTGAAATTATGTATCATACTTATATAGAAAGAAGTTTTTATTTTAATTTTGATAACTGTGTTTTTTTTTCAAATTATTTAAACTTATCAAATCAAATTGGTGGTAGTAGATAAAATTTTCTAAGATAAAAATGCGTAAAGACTTATCCAAATTGTAACGCAAAGACGCCTGGCTACAGTAATGAAGGCAATTATGTAGTTATAGCAGTTATAGTGAAACCTCCAATTAGCAGCGGTTAGCTAGACACAACATAATAAGGTCCTAGCTGTCATGGAAACCGAGCAAGTAAATCATTGAGGCGTATCTTCAATTTCTGCAATGAAGATCACCCATACCCGTGAATTTCACGCTCACTAACCAATTAACCTAACCTTATGGAATTGTTTACCCAAACTGGTATTCAATTAAACTGTGTATAGTCCCCAGTACTTAGCAAGAATCGATTGATTGAAAACAAAGATTATGGCAATAGCAATAAAATAATTGTCATCAGCCTTTATCATCATCCCACTGCTGGGCACAGGCCTCCTCTCACACAGAGAAGGATTGATCGCTAATCACCTCGCTTGCTCAATGCGGGTTGGTGATTTCAGACTTTGTAGACCAGGTTTCCTAAAGAGTCTATTCTTCATTTTACATCAGTTCTTAGTATCCAAAGTTTGCTAGTAAGTACAAATTTGAAAGGTTGGTGCTTTTATATCACAAAGTGCAGGTTGCACTAACTTACCGTTAAATTAAAAAAAAAAAACTGAAAATACCTACTATCTACGCAAAAGCTATGAGCGACGACTTATATTGCTTCGTTTATATTATTCTGAAGTCTGACATATCTCGAAGTTTTCATCCCTTGTCAGACTCCATGCAATATCAACCCTCTCGTAAAAAGCGAACGTTAAATATAAATGGTACCCCGAAATAGACTTTGAATGAGGTCTCACTGAAATACAGCCGGTTGTAAAAGGCGTCAAATGTTTACAGCTGTAAATGGATACTCACGTTATTTTCAGACTACTAATAAAATTTTCCAAGCAATTCCAAAAGTGCCTAACTCTTTAATTATTTTAGACCAACATACATGAAAATAAGATGTTAAATCAAAGTTTCATAATAAACTTGTTTCTAATGCAGTTGAAACATTTCTAGAATTACGTAACACAGCCATTGACTCTGACAACTGACATGACGTTCAAATTATGAACTAGTGCTCTAAATGAATTAGTGCCTGTTATGAACTTAATATGGCTCTCTCACTCCCACATGTGCAGTCAAGTTCTGGCTGCACGTTGAACGATAATATCGTGGTCTCGCTTAATCGAATGCAATTAAGGCAACTTGGTAAATGAAACAGTACCTCTACCATGAGTTTCAAGCAATAATATTCGTCGATACTCGATACCGACTACGTAATTTTTTTGTATGGCAAAATTTACAGCGCCTCTAGCGGTTACATATGGAACTAAAATTATCCATACAAAAAATTAACGTAGTTGGTATCGAGTATTGACACTGTTGCTTTAAACTCGTGGTACAGGTGCTTACTAGTTTCGAAACAACTCTTGTGGCTGACGGGTCCCTTATCAATGTAAGTTCATTTACTTCCACCGCAACCAGGACACGAATTTCATTATAACGTACACTCCCCCTAAATTCGATTCATTATAAGATACAGAATGGGTACCAGCGATTGCTTTATGTTCAAACTATGTTAGGAATTCTATTAGAGATGCATTTGCGTTAAGATGGTTTGTAAATGGATTAGTCCGTGAATCAGTGCGCTGAAAGCTAATGCATTAGACTTCTTTTTTATTGAAACGTGACGTCATCGACCGCATTCATTGGGTTTTTAAAAGGATTATTTTTTAAAGCAGGTGCTTTCACAAATGGAGTAGGTAGACTGTAGTGCTCTTGGCCTTTCTCCAAGTATGGCCCGTCTTTCTCAAAGGACAATATGAAGTTTACTTGACCAATGATGTTTTCTTCACCACATTAATAGAAGTGGGCGTCTCCTGCGTACTGAACTTATGACCTGCGGCTCTTAAGCGAAGGTCGTAACTCTCTCTATTTTTAGGTTTCCTAAGATGGTATGAAAGGGTCCTTGAACATCGTAGTCATGTTGCATTGTTGTCTTGCTTTGTAGTATGGAGTGTATGTCAAAGATATTTTGTAGGTAACTTTGAATTATTTACATGATGCCTTTTGGAATTTTTCAAGAGGGCATAAAACATTTCTACTTCATGCGCCACAATATGTTCTAGTAGACACTAAAATTTAGTGTCTACTAGAACATATTGTGGCATAATGAAAATTTTACTATTTTATTTATTTAGTGACTAAATAAATAAAATAGTAAAATTTTCATTCTAATATTATGCATTTTACTTTAACATTTATAATGCTCTTATTAAATCTACCAATAAGTTAACTTGTGTTCAGAGAAAAATAACGATTTCTCAGTAATAGAGACAGCTGTGGTCTAGAGATTCCATCTTTTTATAAAAACCTTACGCAAGACTGCATTTTCTTCCATTTTTGTCGCGACGGAGAATAAAAATATCCTTTCAAACCACTGTAATGGAAGAATGCTTTTAACATCTACTGAAGTTTGTAATTTTAGTTTTTCTCTCAGTGTCTTTCTATCTTGATACTAAAACCATGTTTAAAATTCACATAATTTATGCCTGATACAGATATACGATTTATCTACGATTATCTCTCTAAATATATCATTAAAGATTTGTTTTTATGGACTGAATCACTGTTTAAACTAATCTTAGTAAACTCTTAATCTAAATACCTTTAAGAACTGCGTAAACATATAACATCGGTCTATTTACAACAAATACTTTTACGATCATATTTTTATCAAATATACGGCACAATATTGAGTTGGAACACTCAACAAGATATGAACTACGTGACAAAATTTTTACGGCTTCTGCACACATATTTCAGTTCAGTTGCCGAATTTCGCACCAAATATTGCTTGATGAATATTTTATGGTCGTTGAGTTCTTATGCGTACTATATTTGGTAGAAATACGTAGGCAAACTACAACAATTTTATATTTGTGGGAAGTGCCTTTAGGTATATTGGCACTTTTATAAGGTACCTAAGTGTTGATAAAGTAACAACTTTTTCTATCTGTTAGCTTAAGTACCTCTAATTTAATATTTTCGATAGCGAAGTCCAGAAAAAATATAACACAAAAAAAAATTAAGACACTCAAAAGTGTTAATTAAAATTTCTAACGATGGGTGTTCTTGTACCTCTCCGTACAGATTACACAGATTACAAGTTCAATACAAAGATGTTACGAAGTTCATTATTCCATCATTAATTACTTCGTTTATACGTTTACCTGATACCCAAAGCCAAGGCCGTAACCATGGCAACGGCGTAAATAACAAGTCTCCACATAAATCAGTGGAAGCTATCAAAAACACGATAAATCTCGACGTTATCAGTTGTTTTTTCGATATTATCTATTTATTAATTCCTAACGGTCAGTACTTGATATAGGATTTAATAACCGTATGAATTAATACGTAGAATGACCGTATTGATAGCGATTATTAGAGAATCTGAAGTCTGGATGTTAGACCGATCGATCGACTGTCGATAGAATGGATTGGACGACGCAATCTTAGCATCGATTCAATGCATCAATCGACAATCGATCTATTGGTCTGGTAACACCCTTAAGTGGGTAACTATACCCGAGTACCCATCCACAAGAGGTTCATGAATCATCCTTGAAGATGAGATTATACCGATCTGCGGCACACAAATGTTTCTTCTGTTTTACTCGCTCTAGAAAACAATAACAAATTGCAAGCGAGAATTTCTAAAATGTCCGTGAAATTCAATCAATTAAATTTTGGTGCAGTCTTAGCGTAAGAGGAGTTTGGAAACAAGTTGGATTACTTTATCACTACGTCTCAAAAAAATAAAAACACGCTAAAAATAAAACTTCTCAAGTAAAAAACCAGCTTATTATACGAAGGAATATAAAAAGCATTGTCTTGTAAAATGGTAAACAGAACAAACTTCAAACCATGAGACAGCAAAAAGCTTTAGAATATTTTATAACACATATTTACTTTTATTTTCGTAGATATATTTATGTGTTCCTGTACATGTACTGCTCTTAACTTTTCTTCCTTTGACGTAACGAAGCGCATTATGGAGTAGGACTACTCGGAATTACATTTGGTTCAGTCAAAGTTCACCTAAGAGTAATTTCCGCTGAGTACGTGTTCCTAAATCAAAGTAAATATGTGCCTTATTCACAAAGAAAGTTTATTCCGACTACTGCCCTCGTGGAGATAATGTTGTTGGATTTGCAATGAAAGTAAAGAAAATAGTGTAAACAAGAATTGAGAGACTACAATTTTTTTCGACATTAGTAATGAAATTTTCATTAATATGGGTAATGAAAGACATACGAGTATACTTAACTGATTAAGAAATAAAAAATAAAATAATGTTTTTAGAAAGTAGTAACTTACACGGGCTTACACTCTTGTATCTTGTGGCTCAGAGTGCGGTATTTAATTAATACTAACAAGTTACAATATCTTTGGAGTTAATAGTACTAGAAGAAGGTAAGGTATTCGGGTTTATATCCTGTAACCTCATAAAAAACCATTTATCATTGGAATATGGCTTTATAGTCAAATACTTCCACACTTATTGCAATCTTTGCAAGCCAGTTTAGTCACATCAATTTCAAATAGAATAACAAAATTTGCTAAGACCTGGAAGATTCCATTGTACCAAAATTAAAAAGATTGAACTTACTTCGAGCATCAATAAACTTATTCGCAAAATAAGAATATATTTTCCAAGAGATAATGTTATAATTTTCACGCGAATTTTCCTCATAACTTGAAAACAAGAAGGCTTTGTTTAATAATTATCGAAAGTTGCCAACTTCACTTTCCAAACTGGATGTTTTGAACTTTTAACACTTTGAAATACTTTGCGAGTAAAGATTCTTTCTCTTGCTAATATAATAACAGAATAGATTCTTTATGTTATACTTCTTTTTCTTTTTGACATTATTTACCCTAAAAGTGCCATTTGTAAAATGTGAGTATCACCTGACAACTCTTTGACCTACGTGATCCTCACATTATATTGAAATTGTTGTGACAAGATAGTTAGGTATTTTAAAAGAGTGTCCATGTTTCTTGCCGGTTCTTCTCCATGAGACCAAATCCATGGAATCACGCGACTATCTTGATTTTTCATAAGAACCTGTAATAGGTCTATTTGAATATATTTTTTTTTACTTTGACTTTATTAATTCGAACACATAACATAACAATCACGAATTATGAGATGCAGTCCGGAGACAGACAGACAGATAGACAAACAACGTAGTCTTAGTAATAGGGTCCCGTTTTACCCTTTGGGTATGGAACCCCAAAAAATAAATTTAAATGACCATCATGTAAACTATCGGCCCACTGTTTTGCCTACAATGTGCGGGAACGCATACTCTTACAAAGAAGATTATTATACATACCTACTAGGGATTGCAATCCGGTCCGGCGGATCCGGTAATCCGGCGGATCCGGCGTGTTTCTAGACCTACCGGATCCGGCACTAACGCACCGGATCCGGTAAAACTCTAAATCGCGAAAAATACATTGAAAGAGGTACGTAAGAGGAGAGTAAGTCAAATACTCAAGAAAAAGAAGGTTATCGGAGAGTCAAAAGTAAAAGGAAACAGATTACATATGAGGAAATACTTAAAAATTAAAGACTTCGTAAGAAATAGAGGGAGAAATAAGGACAAAATAACACTTTTCACATGGCTCTAGTTGACTGTGTTTATTTTGCCACAGACTTCTAGATCCATGTTAAAAGTTTTATTTGGTTCCTTGCAGTGTTTTGTGAAGTTGGTTATTTTTTTTTGTAGAGATTTTTATTTTATGCTTTTCAGTTTTTGGGGCTAAAACTATAATACTTTAATACCGACTGGCAGTCGTAAGCAATAATTAAGCCATAATCAACTCAATATCAAGTTTTCCCTCGATGCTAGCCTGCAATTTTCATGAGTTGCTCTCGATTTCTCAGGGTGTCCATCATCAGATCCTGACCTGACGAATATGGAACCAGTCAAACTTTGACTAAAACCCACCGTGTTCCTTCTGGAGCCCTTTGTGTACCAAAACAGCGGTAACTCTTTCGAACAATCCCGCAGCCCCGTCAGGCTCTGGCCCTAGTGGGCCCCGCTGGGGTTTGTTGACCTATTTATTTGA
>NWSH02000525.1:9187350-9203983 GCA_002382865.2 Heliothis virescens | reverse complement strand
TGTGTTAAAGAGTTTTGGAAATGGATTTATAATAAGTTTTTGGTTATTGAGGTTTTGTACGTTTTTCTTCTATGTTTAGAGGTTACATATATCCAAACTTATGATGGAACGCCATTGCTTACATGTGTACACTCGGACAGATTTGAATTACAAGATTGCATTGTATGTATAGATTGTATGGAAAAAAACTGTTCTAAATGGCCCTATACTCGCCGACACTCCGCCCTACAATTCTACTCCTTTTCTTTTACTCTCTCTAATACCCTCATCTCTAGTGTGCTTCTATCGCATTGTGTTGTGCTCCATAGTTCCCAGGTGACACGAGAAGACTTTTCCACTGGCTGTTTAATATAATTGAATATAGATCCTTGATCACGAAAAGTATCAAGCCCTAGTACAGTGTATATTGAGATATAGATGATACTAGCTTGTTTCACTACATATGTGCGTCCACAGCCCTTGTGTGCGCTCTATCGCTATTACGTTTTCAGTCCTGATAAAACCTGGAACGAGCGAGTTATCGATATTACGAATAATACAAACCTGTCGACTTATGTCTTGCCATATTTTTATCGACTCAAGTAGGCAGTGAATACGGATAAGTTAAGGTATAAAAAAAGCTAACATAAGAAACTTTTACAAAAAAAACAAAATGACTTCACAAAAAAACACTGAAAGGGATAAAAAAATAAACTTTTCACATGGCTCTAGAAGTCGGTGTCTGCAGTTAGATTGAATGTGTTTAGTTTTGCCAAACGACTAGAGCATGTGAAAAGTTTTATTTTTTTATCCCTTTCAGTGTCTTTTTTGTTGAAGTCGTTTTGTTTTTTTTGTAAAAAGTTTTTTATTTTATGCTTTTCAGTTTTCGGCTCTAAAATAAAACTTATCTTATACCATACCACCCACGATGACCGTCGGGCCGACTGTTATAGTATCATCGACGGTGCTGGTAAAAAAAATTTATAAACAAAAAAGTGATGTAAATGGATAAAAAAACATGGATTACAGACCTCACGCTAGTGGCATCTAGATCTCTGTTCGTCGGGAGGTGTATTGTGTGTGTGTGTCGTGTGTGACTGCATAGTCTCACTGTACTTCTAAATTCTCCTTGATAGTTTCGCATATATACCTCATTTTGTGCGGCACGTGCGTGTGTCAGTTCTCTTGTACTCTCTCTCTCTCATTATATTCATGTGCTTAGCTCTCATGGACTTTAGGTCATAACATGGCATTCTCTTAGAAATACCTCGCCTTTATTGTGTGTGTGTTCACGACGTACTCATAGTAGACCATGGATTGCATCGTGCTGTTTCCTTCGTGTCTAGATCAAAAAAAGCTTGCAGCTCGAGTGTTTCCAATACCAGCATTTAGTTAACTCTGAAGTGTGTATTGCTCAACTTTAGTGAATCTAAGATCTTCCCTCCACTCATTCACTATGCGTTATATGCTTCATAATTTCAAACCAAATGCCACGAACTAATCCATCGTGCTCACCGGCTTGTGATTCAGATATAGTTGTGACCTGCAATATAATATAAAGAACTAACCTAGTATTTATTATTGTTTTCATACCTCCAGTGTGACTCTAGCTCTCACGTCTCTTCTCTCTCTCGAAAGTCGGTAGTTCTATCGAACGCTCCACAACTAATTGTATGTGTTGTATAGTCTCTGTGTCATTTCTTCTCGTAGCTACTCACTTTATTACTGGTGCTCTCTCAGATCGCTAAACACCATTTACATGGCACCTGTGAAGAACACCCTTTCAAACAAAAAAAGAAATTTTGAGATATCGGTCAGCTGCTTCGGTAATTTATTTATTTATTTTTTATTTATTTTTAGGGAACAAAACAATGTCAAGTGTTGACAGATACAAAACTTATTTAGTGCAAAATGTACATCACGACGTTTCCAAGTTACTATAGTAAGCTCAGTGTTAGACAAATATTTTATGTCATAACAAACATGTAGAGATAAGAAGCAAATATTATCACATAAGTTACTTAAGTTAGTACCTGCCAAGAATATACTAATTATTACAGTTATAAACCCCACTATTACATAAATGAGATTATCCACTAAACATTTCCTGAAAGTCTGCGTCTAAAGCGAAAATGTCTATGTTAACAAATGTTCATTATAAATTCTTAACCATTTAGGAGAGGCCCCGTTCCCCCGATTTTGTACTAGCAGAGATCTGTTTCACATCAGATAACTCAGAGTATTGTAATCCATATGATATGGTTTCCTTTTATTTGGGGCTCCCTCCTTTTTGGAGTCGGTTAAATATATTTTTTTACTATAAAAAACCACGCTTTAGGTTGCTTTCGGTATGTGAAAAGAATGTTGCGAGTCGCAGTTGAATCTGACCCACTGTGATTTGTAGATATAATATAGTGCGCCTAATATATAGAATTTTACTCGTGCATTAACTGCGTGTGTTTGCTCCTGTGCCAGATGAAATGCCCTCAAGTTCGGTTATGTACGCAGGTGCAATAATTTATAAGAAGCATCTGTGTATATTCTCTCTCTCGGTTAATCATCTGTGTGATGTTCATGATTAATTCACCTCCGATGGTTTATATATACGATGACCTTTCCATCTCTCTACTTCAGTTATCACTGCGTCTTGTACTACATCTACATTTGCAACTGATATTATAATTATGTACTTAAATTTTTGACAAAACCTATATTCTTGACTTTCAAGCATACTAGAAATTACTGAACGGGAGCCGTCACTTTACAATATCGAAGCTAATGGTTTAACTCCTTCTCTATCTACCAGTCCCCCGTGTCCGCCTTCCTCCGCTGCATTATAGTGATTGTTGTTGACCTTGAACGAGTCTCAAGGCAACTTATTAGCTTTTCGAGATTGTCAAGTGAATACTTCGCTCAGCGGTCAGTTTTCGTAGGTGTTGCTTGTTTCGCTCAAGCATATCTCTCGTGTGTGGGCGAGTTTCACTCATGCTGTGCTGTTCTGTTACGATTCCTCGCTTGCATGTTTCTATCAGACTTCTGATCTTTTTACATGTTCCAGAAAGTGTGTGACTCACGAGAATCGTTACATATCCACTCTCACCGTTATAGTCGCATATAAGCCTCAGAGTCGCAAGCTCATACTTCGATCTTCTCTGGACCTCTCGCTTATATACACTAGTATCGCGATGGGTGTCTAATATCAGCGGTATCACCGAATATCACCTGGACAATGTGTCATACTCAGTATTCTTGACAACTATTATCTTCTACTCCTGATATCTTTGATCAGCAGGAATAAAGCTCTTATCACACACTAGTCTTCGTGATATAGTAAATACTCTCTGAATCTCTGTCTGCAATTATTCTGCTCGGCTTCTTAATCACTCTCACCTCCCACAAGTGTTTTATTAGTTAACTGCATATTCTCGGCGGCCACCATTCACGATCCAGCTACAGTAGTGAGTGTTGAGTAGCGTCTCTCGAGATTCACGAGACGTAATGGTTCCTTTTTTTTTTGTTTTGTTTTTTTTCTATGTATGTTCACCGATTACGACCAGTCTTCTGATGTCACATGCGTGGAACGGGGCTTCTCACATAGAAATGGTGTGGATGATTATCTTTGAACTTGTCTAACTGGATATGAACATTTTTGTTAATTAGACATTTTAACTCGTACTCCTACCGGCCAGAATTTCAGGAAATGTTTAGTGGATAATCTTACATTTAGTGTAACTAGTGGGTTTCTTATAACTGTATAATTATATATTCTTGAGCAGTTTACCACTTAAGTAACTTATGTGACAAGGTTTGCTTCTTATCTACATGTTGTTATTTACATAAAATAATTGCTACACTGTACCGGTCTTACTATAGTAATCTCGTGGAACGTCGTGGATTGTACATTTGCCTACTTAATATAGTTTTCTATACTGTATCAACATTTGTACAAGTGTGTTGTCCCTAAATAAAATAAAAATAAAAAATAAAATAAATAAATTTACTCGGAAGATGGCCTGACGATAATTCAAAATTCTTTTTTTGTTTTGAAAGGGTTGTTTCTTCACAGGTGGTCCATGTTAAGAGACCGATCTGAGATGAGGGATCCTGGAGAAATTGAAGAGACTCTTCAAACATTCGTACGCTTTTTAAACGAAGTTCCAAAAGTGAGAGGTTCTCAATTTCGACCGTATCTTTTTTTTTTTTTTTTTTATGTAATGTTCACCGATTCTCGAAGATGGCTGGCCGATAATTCAAATTCTTTTTTTGTTTGAAACGCGTTGGTTCTTCACAGTTGGTCCCATGGTAAGGAAGACCCAGGATTCTGGATGATGGATCTGGAAGAAATTGAGAGAACTCTTCAAATTGCGTTACGATTGTTTAGTCGATATACTATAACGTCGGCACCGACTGTCACTGTGGGTGGTCTTTGGGTATTAAATTATTATAGTTTTATTTTAGAGCCGTAAACTAAAGCATTAAAATAAAAACTTTTTTACAAAAAAAAACAAACCACTTCACAAAAAAAACATAAAGGGATAAAAAAATAAAACTTTTTTCACATGGCTCTTAGAAGTCGCGTTGCAAATAAAACACATTCAACAGACCTGCAGACACCAGACTTTGGCCATGTGAAAAGTTTTATTTTTTTTATCCCTTTCAGGTGTTTTTTTTGTGAAGTCGGTTTGTTTTGTTTTGTAAAAGGTTTTTTTTACGTCGGATGATTACGTATTAACAGGTCGGCCCGACTGCACTGTGGGTGGGTATGGGTTAGAGTATTGTTTTATTTTAGAGCCGGAAAACTGAAAAGCAGTTAAAAATAAAAAAACTTTTTACAAAAAAAACAAAACCGGACTTCACAAAAAACACTGAAAGGGACTAAAAAAAAAAACTTTTCACAGGCTCATAGAAGTCGGTGCAGAAATAAACACATTCAACAGACCTGCAGACACCGCTTCTAGAGGCCATTGGAAATTTTATTTGTTATCCCTTTCAGTGTTTTTTTGTTGAAGCAGTTTTGTATTTTGGTTAAAAAAGTTTTTTTATTTATGCTTTTTTATACCTTTTATACATTTATATGTACTCATGCCCTACTTTGAGTCGATAAAAAATATGCAAGAAATGATTCGTACAGGTTTGATATTATTCATAATAGATAGACTCGCTCGTCCAGGTTTTATCCACGGACTGAAAACGTATTTAGTCAGGCCAGATGTGGCTGTTTCGTGGAAATAAGTACAATATTACGATATGTCTATAACACTGTACTAGGCTTGGTTATTTCGTTTAGAAGTCCAAATTATTACCGACTGGTACAAAAAATACTAATGAAAATGGATATCTTGGAAAAGGGGAAAAAAAAAAAAAAAAAAGGGGGGGGGGTGGGGGAAAGAATGGTTTACATTAGGTATTTCGATACCGGCCATTTATACAGTTTTCATACAATCTTACTACATGCAATTTCGTAATCAATTGCTGTCCGCAGCTGTAACACCAGTTGTTAAGCAAACTCTTGGCGTCCATCATTTTGATATAGTACCTTAAAAGAACGAAGTTACAAACCTCAAAAGTACCAACTTATTTTAAACTCCATTTCAAAACTTTTAACACAGACGTCACTCCATTTAAACAAAAATCAACAAGTTCCCTTTGTGCCATGATCTTTTAAAATAGAGACAAAGTTTTCTGACGTTGAATAGGTACAAAGCTTTTTTCTTTGTGTGACCTCGTTAGTCTCTTAGGTCTTGCCCGAACCCTGGCTCGTGGACAAACTGACCTAAAAATTTTTATGCTATATTTTTGTCTGATTGGTTTTGCATCGCTTAATTTAATTTTATGTTTTTCAAGACTTCCTGAGATTGCGGCTTTTTTATGTATAAGTTTTGTTGAGTTATAAAATTTAATTTTTGATGTAGATCCTTGTTCCCAAATTATTGTTTGCTACGTTCTTCCTCTTTTTTGTTATTATATTGTTCATAGGAATTTTCCTTGAAAGGTTTTTTTCTTCGTTATTTGTACATCTTTTTTAGAATTGGGAGATTTTACTCACTGCTATGTTTGCGACGCATATCCTCCCATATGTCTTAGATTATTACGATTTGTCACTTGTGTTCATTTATCTTAAGCACGCAATAAAGGAATGATTCTTCTGTTCTTTACCCTTAATTCGAATTATTTTGATATCCTCTTGGAGCTCTGGAAAATTTTCCATTATTCGATCTCCCCAAAACATCTTGGTTGACCTTCACACCATTGTCTTTTGCGCGCAGTGATGTACCGATAGCTTATAGAAATGCACCTGATTACCACTCTGCTCGTCTGATACAGATTAACGTAGTTTGTGAACTAAGTTTATTGTACGATTTAAGCAATACGTAATAGGCTTCGTATAAGGCAAGTTTATAAGTTCATCTCAAAGCAAATCACTCGTCTCCTGGAGGAACTTTGCCCATAGTGGAGAATTTCAGGCTGTGATGACGCGGTTGTATTATATTTGACCATATTATTTCTTGCAAAGAAAAGAGGATATCTGAGACTATTATTTTGTGATTGTATATAGTATCCTTCGAACAAGCGATACCTATATCTTAAAAAGTATCCTTACTGGCTCTATTTTTAGTTCCCATATTTGAGACAAGATCAATACAAACACTGACTCACTGCACTGTGACACTGCCTTTATTCAACACACTACGTTAAAACCTCAACGCGGTTTGGACGACCAAACAACATAAGCAGGATTGCGGCCTGAACCACAACTATTAACATGTGAGTGGTTAACCACGAATTCTGATAGGTGAAAAATAAAGTTCAATTTGCGCGATAGCATTGCCGTAGCCCCAAAATATTAAAACAGTCATTTAAAAATTTTAGGCATTAAGTTAGGTACGGGTAGTCAGAAGCCAGAAGTTGCAACCCAGCTAGGTAACTGGGTGTGGAGGTCAGTAGGCAGGTCGCTCTATGTAAAACACTGGTTCTCAGTGTTTCTAATTAGACTAAAGCGATTCGAGCCCCAAATGCGATGGGAAAGCTAGCAGATGATGAGCAATCTGTGATGAGCAAAATATAGAAATGAAAGAGCAAAGTATTTCATTTGTCAGTTCCTGTATTTATCATGAGCAGAAATGAAGATGAGGACCGGACTTTCAAAAACGGGATTGCTAGTTTTACCCTAAATAGAATAAAATGATATGTTAGATTTGATGGATATTGGATTCAAATATGAAAATCTTCAATGCAAAATATTATCATATATCAACTTATCTAAAATATTATATGCAATTAATTTTAATCATCAGCCATATTTATGAGCGTTCAGTTAATTTCATTTGTTCGCTAATTGTAGTGTGACAATTTTCGGTAATAAACAACAAACGACGTGTAGTGTTGTTAATTAATTTAAACCACGTATGGGCTAGTGTGAATATGTTTCGAAGGTATTTGGCAATGTCGATTTATATTTATTGTAAAAAGTCTATTTTTTTCATAGATTATTTATTTTTATACAGATACTCGAAAATTAATGTAGGCACATTGTAAAATTATTATTTGAGGAAAATAACTACAAAAGTAAGTTCTACCATATTTTACAAAATAGTAATATACTTTATAAAATATTTTAAGTGTAAAAAATATGGAAATTAATGAATCGAATCTATAAAAGTACACAACACAAGAACTCTTTTAAGGGTAATTTGGTTAAAAAATTTTGAAAAACCCTTGTTTCTTTATTTTAAAAAAGCCTTTATTCGAATCTAGTAACAGAAGATCTTGTATTTTCATTATAGCTCGTACTAAGAATAAAAATAAAGCATTGCCATCAAACTTTCTAAACTCTTTTCAGACGATAAACTCTTCTTGTTTCTGACTTTTAATTCCCTCAACATAGAGGCAAACTTTACCATTAGCAATACCTATAATATCATATTTACGGAACAAGCAAAAGCTTTCCGTATTTCCCAAGTATCGCTAACCTATTTGCAGATATTCCGATCTATCAATCGTATTTCAAGATACTGGGTTGTTGATTTAAGATAAATTTGTGAAAAGTGCTTATTTTTGGATGAATAAAAAAATCTCGTTTGTGGAATTGATAACTAGTTAAGTTACCTAATTTAAAAAAGCGCAAGTGCGAGTTGAACTCCGGATTGAAATAATCATTTGTGAAATTCAGCTTTTAGCTAATCACGGTTAATGAGATCAGCGTGGAGCAGACAGACAATGGTAGTCTAAGTAAGGGCCGTTTTTACCCTTTGGGTGACGGAACCTAAAAAGGGCCCTATATCATCAAGTTCTATTATCCCTATGTTAGATGCATTTAAAATCTACGCACAAAGCCATCGGTATATAGTTTTCTGCAAAGTATTGCGATTCTACCTAAGAGTTACCGCAGTCCTTGTACACAAGGCTTCTAGAGGACCAAAGGTGTATTATAGTCGTAGTAAAGTTTGACTTCCCGCACCGCTGCAACATATACAGCACGAGGTTCATCATGACTTTCTCACATTAAAACGTTTAAGAACGGATGTTTCATCATCAAAGATCTCCATCTCATACAGCTTCTCTTTCTATTTATCTGATTAGTACAATCCGATATAAACAGAGGGCCTAATTTTTAGTACAAAAATACTATGTCGGTATAACAACTAACCAAATTTAGGTCCTTTTAGGTTCTCATTTTTTTGGTCCATGAAATTTTAAAAGACTTTTTTACTAACACACTTCCTAACTTTAGGCTCCGTCAGTCTCTCCTCTTATCCTGTCGTGATCTCCGAAACATATGCTCTAGGGTCTTCATTAATTCAGGAATCCTTAAACTTTACACCAGTGTCAACTTAATAATAATCTGTACTATGTGTCACTCATAATTTTACTCACTTAAGTGTTCATCAAATTTCAGCGTCCAAGCTTTCATACCTCATTCGAATAATGATGATTCTATCAACATTTTATATGTTGTAACCAGCCGTTTATCTGCCTCGTGTGGAATCTAATCTTACTCTCATCTCTGTGTCGAATATCAATTCGTATTACGAGTGCTATGAAAACAATCTCTGACTCCGCCTTCTTCTTCATAAAACTTTACTAACTGGTATACAAGGTTTTTACGAACACAAATACTTATAATTGGAATATGAGATCCCTACTTTAATGATGGATGGACGTGTTAGGCTAATCCACACTATTTTGTTTTTGCCATATATATAGCTTGGAAAGTTCTAATTTGTAATAAGTGATCGCCACAAATAAGCTTAACAACGACTATACATCCAATATTGCTGTGAGTTTAAAACCAGCCTCGTTCCTATAGAGCTTATGAGTGTACTCATCGCCGCTGGCAAACTCGTCTCAGTCCTGAGGTGCACCCCTACTAAATCTCATGAGTTTCTATACTTATCTGGATATATTCTAGTAGGTAGGGGCGTTATACATCTCAATACAAATAAAAAATACCGGGTGTCTGTGTCTTTAACTCTTCTTCGCACAACCTCTCACGTTCTCACGCTGCTGTTGCTCTCTCTCTCTCTCTCAATATATACATAATCATAGTATTAATATAGAAAAAAGAACTGCGTTGTGTGTTAACTAACTGCCTCCTTGTATATTCTCTCTTCACACTCGAAATATCTACTTTTAATGACCTCAGATACGTTATGGGTTCGAACCGATACATATTAAAGTAAACCTCATTCTTCTTTTTCAAAAGAAAGCTTACTTCCCGTATAATAATTACTGACTAATATATAAGATTTAAACTTACTCCAAGTTCTATGAGGTATGGTTGTATTAGCACGGGACATCCAAAGAATCGCCTGATCTGATTTCTGTTATTTGCTTCCTAGAGACGTATTCTCTGACATGTAGCTCAGTCATCCAAATGACAGATAGTGATTGTTAAGTGCTATATCCCTACTTGCGTAACATATATAGCTCAGGGACGAATATATTGCGTATGAAACGACCCACTGCAACTCCAGCTAATAATGTTCACGAGAGTGAATAGTGAGTTTTTTCTATGCTTTCATTGCTGTAAAAACATCGAGCGTTGCAATTGCTGCCAGCCTTTTAGGTACGCTCCGGTCGACAGCATAGGAGAAATTTTGAGTTTTTAATTTTTTAGTATCATTTTTTACTAGGTCATCTCGCCAGCGCTTCCGAGGTCTACCTCTAAGCCTTCTACCATCCCCAGGAATCCACTGAGTGGTGATCTTAGCCCACTTGTCTTGGTGCATCCGGCAAATATGACCCGCCCACTCCCACTTCAACTTTGCAGACTTCTTGCCCACATCTACTATACCGGTCTTTGACCGGATGATGGTGTTGCGTATCCGGTCAGTAAGCCGCACGTTCAGCAGGCTGCGCTCCATGCTCCTTTGGCACACTTTTAGCCGCGACTTCTGGGACTCGGTCAAAGACCAAGTCTGAGCGCCGTAAGTTAGGACGGGCAGGATACACATGTCGACTAGTTTTCGCTTAAGTGACAAAGGGAGGTTACCCTTCATGAGCGACTTCATGGACCAGTAGCTCTTCCAGGCGTTTTCGATTCGTCGATCGATCTCTTTGTCTTGCCTGTTTTCGAAGGAAACTAGCTGGCCCAAGTAGATATATTCGTCGACATATTGTATCTCTTGCCCATCTACCTCGACCTTACGTTCCGCGCTATTGGTCATGACTTTAGTCTTTGACCGATTCATCTTAAGTCCGACTGCAAGGCTAGCGGTACTCAGTTCTTGCAGCATTTGCTGAAGCTGGTCTGACAGACAACCAGCTTGATAGAAAAAAGAAATATATACGAAATAGGAACAGAACACCACAGATTATTAGATAAAGAAGTCAAGAGAGCTATTAGAAAAGACCTCAGAGCTCAAAATACTCACCTCGTTAGAGTAGCACTAGAAAAGAACCGATCTTTAAGGGCTGCTAAACAAGGTATCTCAAAAAGCAAACCTTGGATCAATAGTTTAAGAGATGACAATGGTATCAAACACAACAGCAGGCACAAAATCATTGATATATGTACCAAATTTTATAATTCCCTTTATTCAGTCTATTCGATATTATCGAATAATATCAAACCTGTACGATTATGTCTTGCCATATTTTTTATCGACTCAAAGTAGGGCAGTGAGTACTATATAAAGTATAAAGGTATAAAATATATTTATTTTACTAATAAAAGTCCACGCTTAGGTTGCTTCGGTGTGCGAAAAAGAAGTGTGTGATCTACAGTTTATATATAACCTATATACTTCAAAAGTTTTCAGAGAAGAGTGCCCTCAAAGTTCAGGGTTCGTATCGGTTATTCATAAGTGAAGCATAGTGTTGGCCTATATGGTCAATTTTTCAATATTTTAATTTTCGATTACTAACTAGGCATTATTTAATTTATACACGTTTAAATGATAATTACTGCTACTCAAAATTTTGTCAAAACCCTAAATATTTTACTCAAGCAATACCTAGAAACTGAACGCGAGCGATCACTTTGCCAATATCGAAGCTAATAAGGTTACGATCCACTCTAAACCAAAGCAATTCAATTATTTATTCTAAAGAGGTTAGATTATAGCCAATAAAACGGCTCTAAGCGTCTCCAATTTCATTCACAATAAGCACGTTTATAGTGAACTTTATTGGGTCCGTATGTGGGCACTAAAAGTTATGCCTCGAGCTATTTAATTAGACCATAATAGATTTTTATGGTGCATTCTGCGGTAAACTCCTGGGAAAATCTCAGTCTACATCGTAAAATGTGATGTGTTTTGTTCTTATTTGTTATATTTAATGAATTAGGTTTATGTATTGTTTCATGCTTATTGTTTCTTCAATCATACCTTAGAAATAATGTAGATATTGGATCCGCAGTTAAATACATTACAAATAACAACAAAAAATAAATCCTTCTTAATAAACTCAAAAGTTTGTGAGGATGTACGTAGGTACTGCCATGGTTCACTGGTCTAGTTCTGCTATTTGCAGTGCATAAACCTCAAAAAAATAACTACTTAATACTGAGGAGTAATGGTCACAAAAAGTAAAAAAAAAACCTTAACATGCAAAGACTTAGTTCACAGAGTAAGCTCTTAAAAATGTGAATAAAAATCTGAAACATTTCATTGGAAAGTCCGTTTGTGCAACTTCCATTAAAGTGTAGGAAACTTGTGGACTTTTTATTGCAATAATAAATGGCAGATGTCATGATTTTAGCTCGCATTGTATGAATACGTCGTTATGGTAATATTAGACGCTGATGTGAGTTTCTAAAATACTGGATTGGATGAAAACGTTACTATTACCTTCTTTATTTACGGATTTAATATTTATTAAGGATTTTTTAAGGATTTCATATTTATTATTTACTAGCTTCTGCCAGCGGTTTCACCCGCGTCCCGTGGGAAATACTCGGCGCACCCGGATAAAAAGTAGCATATAGCCTTCCTCGATAAATGGGCTATCTAACACTGAAAGAATTTTTCAAATCGAAACAGTAGTTCCTGAGATTAGCCCGTTCAAACAAACAAACTCTTCAGCTTTATAATATTAGTATAGATTTACGTCCGCCCTCTTTGACTACCTACATCATCGCGAAAAGTGATCAAAGTAGTATTTCTGATCTTTTGGGCAGATTACAAAAATTTTGTGTTATTTTTAAGAAAATCGTTATTTTTTACGGGGTTAATCGTGATTTTAATTATATTCGACAATTCATAATAATAGAAGTTCAATTGAAACCCTCTTTCTCTTCGGAGTCCATTAAATAATCTCCATTTCACAGTTCAAATCAGAGCTTCCACTTTTAAGATTTCAGGACGTGTTAAAGTATATATGTCGCAGTCGAAATGCATAATCCGCCGTATTACATTACCACTAGCCGTTATCAAAAGCAGGGCCGTTATGTATTACGGCGGATTAACGATTAGCTGGATTGTCATTGCGATACGTTCTACACTTTGGCGGCTCACGTTCAGCCGCATTGCACATTGTAGAGTGACCATGTGATAACAAAAAACTGTTCAATTGCACATGAAATTTATCCTTGAAGTCACTATTTACAGTCACATTTGTCACGTTTTTCTCGTCAAAACCATTATTAACTTCACATTTTATTATCAAACTTTCTGTATTCGACGCCATTGTTGTTTTTGTGACAGGCAGCGCCGCGCGTGCTAAAAATGGGAACTAAAAACTATCAAAGAGGCGGTTAACGAACCACTCTTTGATATTACAGCTAGCGGCATTGAAGAACGTATAGCGCCGAACACATTCCAGCGCAATTTCATTCAGCGTTATTCAATCCGACTAATCGTTAATCCGCCGTAATACATAACAGCCCTGCTTTTGATAACGGCTGGCTGTAATGTAATACAGCGGATTATACAATGGGACTGCGACATATATATATGGGCCACAGTAACTATTATGAAATCGTGTGGATGTCTTCACTTGTTCCTATGTTCCACTGGGGAATGAGCGTGGAGATATTATGTTAAATATTTGTGTAAGTTACTGCTGTCTGAAGTATTTCAAACAAATGCTTCTTCTATTTTTCTTTATATGTGTGAAAAACTTTAGGTCTGTAAGAAATATTAAATATAGTAGCTTTTTTGTGACTCGACACGTAGATTGCTCAATATTTTGTAGTCCCAAAAATCGTTTGAATATAATAGTGTTCTAATGAAAAAAAAAAACACAAAATGCCATTTCCCATTCAAACTTTACTCATTCATTTAAATAAAAAAAAATAACTTAAAAAGCAAAATTAGGTCATGTCATACCTCAAAACAAAGAAATCAACTGCTTCAAACAAACAGCGTGGTCCAAGGACTTTCACCCTATCACAGACAGACAGAAGGGAAATGTTTTTGTTAGTACACAGAATGATGATATCTGCAAATTTATTCACGTTATAAAACCACGGATTTGACGAGGTCAACTATTTGCATAATTTTACTTGATTTCGGAGTCTGATTTTCAGAGGGTCGGGTTATATAAGACTGTCTGAGCTTAAATTAGAAGATTAAGTACTCCTTTTGACGGAAGTTTCTAGAACTAGATATTATAATTCCACCACTACTGTCAACCAATGTTTCACTGTTGGATTTTGAACTCATCCCTACTATTATAAACTCTTTTGGGGACAAATGACTTACCTATAAAATAAACTTAAGGCTACCTTTTTCATAAACAGTATTTTCGATGGATTCTATAATTGAGCAAATAGGTCACAAACCACAATACCATTTTTCCAAACTAAACAACTCTGCAACATTTACTTGCAGTAACATCGGATCGTCTTACTAACACCGAGAAAAACATCAGCGAAGAAAAACGAGCTCTTTGTGGAAGTAAATTAAATCCTTCGAGCTGGTGGAAGGACAGGGGCTCCGTAAATCTGCGGGAGACGGGTGAGGACATAGCGGTGAGAGGCCGCGGGTACTGAATTATTGATGAAAGTTTTGTAATGCTTATCTTTTAAATGGAAGGTAAACCTGAATTTTTATTGAATTTATTCAGTCTAGTTCTTTCTTAACTATAATTTTGTTTTATTTTATTAATAGTTTAGGCAAACATATAGAAACACTCACCGAGAAATATAAAAATCTTTCATTAGGTTTCAATATCTCCGTATCATTTTTTGTTGAAAATGTTTACATTCCTTATGTGTCTAAAATACGATTAATATTAAGCTTCAAATTTTCAGAAATAAGAAGTAGTTTATTATTTAATTTACAAATAATATAGCTGAGTAAGGCCCGGTGATCGCTTCGCTTTTATCACGTAGTATCAGTCTTATCTGAATGCAAGAATGTACAGTTTCCGCATCAAAGATTACTCTCTATTACACTTAAGGAAAATGGCGTGTTTTCAGCCTCATTGCCCGTCATCAGGTATTTAAATTGTCTCCANTTTATAAGGCAAACTTATAACTTCTACAATTTCCTCACACCCCGAGAAGCATAAAAATCCTTCATTAGCTTTGATGTCTGTATTTATTAAAATAGTTTACACTCTTACTAAAAACTAAAATAGTTTAAAATTCAACTTTTTTTCAGAAATAAGAAGTAGTTTATTATTTAATTTACAAATAATATATCAGTGGTGGTGGCCTAATGGGTAAATCACCAACCTCTCAAGTATGAGTGTGTGGGTTCGATTCCAGGTCAGGCAAGTACCAATGCACTTTTTCTAAGTTATTGTAATGTACTCTTCTAAGTATGTCTTAAACACCAATGGCTGATAAAAGGTGAAGGAAAACATCTCGAGGAAACCTGGACTATAAAGTCTGAAATCAACAACCCGCATTGAGAATTTGAGAGGAGGCCTGTGCCCAGCAGTGGGACAATAAAAAGGCTATTAAAAGAAATAAAAAAAAAAATATCTGAGTAAAGTCCGGTGATCGCTTCGCTTTAATCACGTGGTATCAGTCTTATCAGAATGCAAGAATGTACAGTTTCCACATCAAAGATTACTCTCTATTACACTTAAGGAAAATGGCGTGTTTTCAGCCTCATTGACCGTCATCAGGTATTTAAATTGTCTCCATTTGTTTTTGTTGTTACAGTATTAGTGTCACGTTAGTACACTAAAGCAATTTGGTGAGTTGTAATGAAAGTTTAAGGTTATTTTAATTTCTCTAGTGTATTGAATATAGTAGTACTTAGTCCGAACATTCGTATCAAACCATACAAAAGCGTAAACTATTACCTCTTTTGTTTTATCTATTCTGGTTCGAGCGAAATCGCTTTGTAAACTCTTAGAAAACTTTCTCAAAGCAACCCGCAGTCAGGAAGTTGGTGGTGCTGACCCTTGTCTCGGAAATGTAAATGTCAATCTTGTACCAGATCTCTCTCCGATCATGTCAGGTACCGGTCCATCGTACCATGAAAGTGGAATTGGAATAAAGAGAGCGGCCGGGGTTGGCTCAAAGTTAGTTTGGACGCCATTACTAATAAAATATGATAAGAAATTACCTCATGGTTTCTTAACTTATTAAACTTTCTAAAACACGTGTTGGACGTGTGTTTATCTTTTTTGTAGTAAGACCACTACAATTTAGTCAATTTTGAATGCTTCCTAAACGCCTAATATCAACAAAGTCCAAATAAGACCTTATACTATAATTAAACATTCCTTGAAGACATTTTCTTCGTGAAAATATAAACCAGCTTTCATATAAAATACGGACAATGTCCCAAACTGAAACGGTTACAGCGAAAATTAGGATCAGCAGTTGACATTTCATTTTTTTGTTAAGAAAAAACACCCTCATTAAAAAAGAACCGAATTATGAACTGAAAATGAATGACAGAACCTGTTTTTGTGTAACCAAATTATACTCCTTCACATTCCCCTTTGTGATGGAAACAAATTCAATTTATTTCTTGATGAAAAGCATACAGCCATCTTGTGAGTTTTATTATTTTAATACGTCGGAGCAATGGCCGCTTATGAGAATTAGCTTTTTAATGAGCTCCCAAATTCAGTCTTGAATTCTTGTGTTTTACAGTCCATTTATATTACAGGGTGTAATTTTTGGCTTTTTGGCTATCGTAATACTATGTCAAATATTATTTAAAAATATGTGTTAATAGACTTGTAGAGGTTGGAATAAAAGAGGCGTCTGTTCGATACGGCGTTTATTAGGAGACTAACTTAA
>NWSH02000525.1:9150071-9161745 GCA_002382865.2 Heliothis virescens | reverse complement strand
GAGTATGGATTTTATCAAACCACATAGCAAGCTAACCTATAGATCCAGCCTAGTGGTAGTAAGTCGATTTAGAAGAGTTTAGGGAGCCAATATCATGACACTATTTTTAATTCTAATTATTTATCCTGGAATTCCGTCTTGCTTTGCTTGTCCACATGCGGTTCATGATGATGCGTGCAAGCAATAGGTTATAGAATATTATTAGAAGGATATATTCCAAAATTGATCTTTAGAGAATAGGTAGAACCAATGCCTTTTACCAGGAGATATTTTTTAATTGAAGTTGAGAAAGTCAAATCGCAATTTTCCAAATAAGAATAATATAGGATTGGTTAGGAACTTAGGGATTTACAAAATTATGTATGATTACCTCGCAAGTATCTTTTGGCTCGTCCCTATCACCATAGCACATCTGTATGGTGTGATTATATCCATACTTCAGATGTCTGTGAACGGGGTACTGCTTCATACATTCTTCTTCGCTATATTGAGATACGTAGACCTGTGAATAGTTAATGTGTGTGCTGTATTATAGAATTATACCTTGAGAAGCAAATTGAGAGCTGGTACTTCTATCATTTACATCCTCGTCCTTTTAGAAGTAGCTTCTTCAAGTATTTCCTACACTACAGGATAATCGAACTAGCGTAAAAATTTACCGCCTGTAAAGTGTCTGCCAGCTCTCTTCTATGTCCTAAGGCACCCCATCCAGTGGCGTATAAATTGTAGTATGGCAACCCGACTACGTGAAGGCAAGCTGGCAGAACGTCATAACTGAAGTGGATCCTAAATTGGGCAAGAATTATATTTCGTAAGTACGGCTAATATTCTATATTGGAATTCTTGAGTTGTTAAAGTGTATGACATAATCTGTGATGTGACACCGAAAATTTTCGTAATGGTCCAATTAATAACTAAATAAACAAATAGAGCTGAAATGTTATGTAAACAATATCAACAAAATGTGTAGTAATAGTTTAGTCTCTCTAAATTTTTGGTGAAGTTTTTATTTTTTATTTGAAGATCAGTCAAATAGTGAACTAACTTCTGCTTAGGTAATCACTGACTTTTCAAGAGCTTAGTTACTCTATACTTACGTTCTATCAGTCTCGAGCAATGCGATGTCATGGTACTTGGATGGTGGCTTGTACTCTGGGTGAGGTATAGCCGTCTTCACATAGTATTTCTGCCACAACTCCTGAGGATCCGTGCGTTTCAATATTCCTAAGGCTATGTACTTTACTTTGCCTCTAAAAAATAATAGAAGTCTAATATTATCTTATTTGTATTGAAGTACAAAAATTCATCTTTAAATGATCATATTTGCTATTAGTATTCTTTTTAATCTTTTAATTATTTGCTTCATTTTTATCGTATACAATCTCTTCTTTTTTTTGTGATCTGTGCCATTTCATAGGTTTAAGATCATTCTATAGGTATTTTTTAGAACTCACACTGTAGAACTTGACAAGCAGTGACCAGCAGTGAGGATGAATTTTTCGCTTATAATCGATCCACAACATAGCCAGTCCGCTGATGTGATATCAGGACCATACCCTAGTAGAGCCTGAAAGAATAAAAAATGTTTTTTTTTTCTTTATGTTAACCTAAACGTTCCCCTCTGCGCTTTTCCTTTTTGGATGGTTGGTCTATTTTTAAGAGCGGAGGAATTGTCAACAAAATCATAAATCAATTATTTGTTCCTGGTTATTGTTGTGTTATAATGGCGCTTTTTAACTTTTTTTACCTATACTAAAAGATAACAGAATTGGCCTCGTGGTCTCTTTTGTTATGAACAGTATATGCGACGTAAAACTGACAAGACCCAAAAACTTTTATTGCAAGTAGAGTCGGTATCAATGCCGGGGCAGTCTTTTGTAAAAAGTGAGTCAAAAATGCTGATTTTAAGCCTACTTTAAATAAATTACTTTTTATCTTTATACGGCCATGTTGGCATTTAGTATACAAAGATATCTTACCATGTGCGGATATTGTTGTCTCACAGCATCGACACCTCCATAACCTCCTGCACTATAACCTAACTTCATATCGTAGCAGTTTTCTTCTTCATTAAATTTCCTATATAAACTAACGCCCATCCCTGTTTTGCAGGTATAGTCAAATCTATGTATGTATTCCAAACACTCTGAAATTAAAATGAACAGGTTTTGAACAGGTACTTAATTAGATGAGTAAATCATGCATACGATAGAATTAATTTGGATTTTATAAGATAAATACACAAAAAATAATTTTCCCTTATTAGTAGAATACTTTGAAAAAAAATACTTACTATTTTGCACTCTACTTTTAGTTTTTTGGATAAAGCCCAGATTTTTATCAAAAATAACGTTTCTGGAAAAAAAAGTTGTACTGTTCGATTAATTTTGATGACTTACATGGGACAGTTAAAAAAGAACAAATTACCGCAGTTTAAAAACTATTTTTGGTTCTTTCCTGCTCCAAAACATAGGGGTCGATATAATATTTTTAAAAATTATTATTGCTTGATGGATACAAGATAACTTGGATATATTTTTAATATACTTCATACCTGGTATCATTAAGTTTGCAGTCTGTACAACAAACGACAGGCTCTTTCGCAGCAAAATGACATATCTGCAATAAATAGAACTCTAATTTATTATAAAAGATCTAATGATTGTAAACTAAACTCACACTTCGCAATATGTCAGCTCAAATTGCCTAATATTTTGTACAAGGTCTGTAGATCTATACTACTAATCACTTTATATGATTTACACACTTTATATTTACACTTACCTACACTTTATAGGTATCATAAATTAACATGTAAATTCCTACCAGGAAATTTTTATTTGGTATATTAGCATCATCAGCCCTTTTTTCCAATAGTAACTTGGTACAATATCATTTATTTTTCATTGCCTATAGTGCTATGCCATATTTTATCGAAACTAATGATCATTAGATTTTGAATTTAGAATTAATTAAAAATAAAACACATAAATGTTCAATTATTTCTGCTAGTATGCTTACTGTATGGTTTTCTGTTTTGTTTTTGTATTATCTATACTAATATTATAAAGCTGAAGAGTTTGTTTGTTTGTTTGAACGCGCTAATCTCAGGAACTACTGGTCCGATTTGAAAAATTCTTTCAGTGTTAGATAGCCCATTTATCGAGGAAGGNCCCATTTATCGAGGAAGGCTTTAGGCTATATAACATCACGCTGCAACTATTAGGAGCGAAGAAATAATGGGAAATGTGGAAAAAACGGGAAAGATTATTCATCCTTGAGGGCTTTCGTTGCGTGCGCTGCGAAAACGGTTCAAGATACCAAAAATATATGTAGGAAAGAATTATTCCTCTTGAAATGAGCTAAAAAAATGTCCGCGACAGTATATGTCTATCTTTTAAGATTAACTCTCTAGAACCGTTTTTATGGTAATCTTTGGTGGAAATGAATGCATTATTTGTTAAGAGTTGTATCAACGTAATAATATTAATCTTTATCCAAATAAATAGTAAATAATGTTGTTGATTAAGAGTATTTAATTTATACTAATATTATAAAGCTGAAGAGTTTGTTTGTTTGAACGCGCTAATCTTAGGAACTACTGGTCCGATTTGAAAAATTCTTTCAGTATTGGATAGCTCATTTATCGAGGAAGGCTATAGGTTTCTTTTTATCCGGGTGCGTCGAGTAGTCTGCTATCTTCTTCTTCTATCTTCTATATAAATAAAACTCACTGACTGATTCACTGACTCAACATCGCACGGCCCAAACCCGTGAACCTATAAAGCTGATTTTTTTCACAGAGATTCATCTTAAGACTCTGACGCGTGTTAAGAAAGGATTTTTTGGAATTCGTGTCCTAAGGGGTTGAAATAGGGGTTGAAACTTTGTATGGCGAATGATTATTAAATACGAATTTCGAGATGAAACTTGGTGAAGTTACTCCTTTAAATAAATAAGTAAACACGTGTTTCACATTTTTTTTTAATAAATCCATTAAAGAGTTAAAATGGAGTTTCCGGTTAAAATGGGGTTGACAATTTGTATGGTGAACTAATCAACGCAGGGCCCAAACCCGTAAACCAATAAAGCTGAAATTTTTGCACAGAGGTTCATCATAGAGTTTCACGCGAGATAAGATTTTTTTTTAATTCGTCTCCCCAGGGGTTGAAATTTATATGGCGAACCAATATTAATTACGAATTTCGACATGAAACTTCGTGAAGTTACTTCTTGAAATAAATAAGTAAACACGTGTTTCACCATTTTTTTAAGTCCCCCCCCTAAGGGGGTAAATAGGGGTTTGGTAGTTTGTATAGAAGGCTTATGATTTTTGAAGAAAGTGACATGAAATGTGGAAAATAGGTTTCTCTTAGGGTGTAGACATCGCATCGCATTTTACGAAAATATACTCCTAGGGGAGTAAAACGGGGGTTGGTAGTTTGTATGAAAGTCCTATGTTTTTGATGTGTTTACCTGATGCAGAACCGCAACAGATGAGCTAAACTATAAGAGTTATCCACGTGATGAAATTTTCCTGCTGAGATATTTAATTTGAAGATCTAGAACTTCTAGAGCCCAGCTATACTATAACACGTGTAGGAATGATGTCTTAGCAAAAGTTGTTTAGTCTGGTGGGTTGACTTACAAAAATGAAAGTTCTGAATCGCCTCGCATATTCAGTCGCTACCGGGCTCTTAGAATACGACATCAGATGCTTCAGATCTTTGATTTTGACGACCCCGTTGTCGCTGGCATAAGCGACATGATCCGCGTACGAAGTCGCGGGCAGAAGCTAGTAATATTATAAAGAGGAAAACTTTGTTTGTTTGTTTGGTTGTAATGAATAGGTTCAAAAACTACTGGCCCGATTTTAAAAATTCTTTCACCATTCGAAAGCTACACTATCCACGAGTGACATAGGTAGGCTATATTTTATCCGGGTACGGGCAGTAATTCCCACGGGTTGCGAGTGAAACCGCGAGAAAACGGCTAGTGTATTATAAGTATGATTGGTAATTACAAGAATGTTGAACTTACCGGTGCATAATTTTTCTCTGGAATATCAATTAGAGTGCTCAAACAGTTGTATATATATTTTACACACTTTCCTGTAACGTTGTTCCATTCACAATCAGATCCTGTAATTTCATTAAACTCATTCATTTCTGTTTTACTACAAGTTAATTCTAATTAATAGGCCATGTGTTACTAATCTGACGCAAGTCTATTGAAAAGTACTAAAATATCTGGTCAGGAAGTAATGTAGGTTTTTAAATATTACAAAAAACAATATCAAAACAAGAAATATTTTAGTGTTTAAGTAATTATAAAACACTAGCTTTCACGCACGGTTGCACCCGCGTCCCGATTTAACGTCTTCGCAGTTAGGGAAAAAAGTAGTTTATATGTTATTGTGATATATAACCTATTACTGTTAAATTTCATCAAAATCCACTTTATAGTTTTTGCATGAAACAAGAAATGTATTTACAATGTTAAGCAAATAAAAGTTTATTATAAATAAACAGGTATAATTAGGTGTCTATAATTGCATAATATTATTTCTAAATAATAAAACAACAAAAATACCTTCATCTAAATTCAAGACCTCTATAGTAAGGCAATAACCACTCAAAAACAGAATAATTATTTTGTGACGTAACATTGTAAAAAACTTGTTCAACACGTGTTTCTCGCATAAACTTCGCAAAGATACTAATCAATTAGGTATTATATTATCATCAATAACTTGTTTTTCTATTTCCTATAATCGAGTCTACCTCGTTGGTCTAGTGGTCGCGTAGCTGGCTGCTGTGCACGAGGTCTCGGGTTCGTATCCGGGTCGGGTACGAACGGTCGGGTTAGTATCGGTACCGGCATCTCACTCCCAGTAACAACTGCCAAAAATATTCAAGTGACAACCGGGACCCACCAATGTGCAGGTTACGGACCTTCCGAAACACGAAGAATAGACTATACCTAAATAAATCTATACTTATAATAAATCTGTACAGAGGTCAATTCTGTACATGAAATGTATTTCCAAAATAACTATCAGGGAGTGATTAGGGATCGATACTGATGCCAAAAAAGCAATCAGTACAATTTTTGTCTGTCTGTCTGTATAACCGTTATAGAAACAAAAACTACTGGACGGATTTTAACGAAACTTGGTACAATTATTACTCATACTCCTGAGCAGGTTATAGTATACTTTTCATCACGCTACAATCAATAGGAGCGGAGCAGTGAAGGAAAATGTTGGGAAAACGCACTGTCGCTGGCATAAGCGACATGATTCGCGAACGAAGTCGCTGGCAGAAGCTAGTATACAATAAATTTCTTCAAAGCTAGAAGCAAAGACCAGCCAACGTTTAACAGTACGTTAGATCCGATCGGATTGCAAACGTTGCAAAGGCAGATTGTATCGTACAGAATAGATTCTAAGATGCCTGCAACGTGTAATAACGTCGAGGAAACTTGTGACAACTATTCATTGGCAATGCAGATACAGATGTTTAGAAACTGGATAGGATCGTCTCAGATAATCTTTATTTTCTATAGAAATACGTGAATTTAGAATAACTTTGTAATTTACGTGAAAGTGATAAGGGCCTTGATATTCGGCTCTTGAACGAACTTAAACCTAGTTTTAACAGTAATTGTTTAAAAATTGCAGTACATGACAAATCATTCTATTTAAAAATTAAGACCGCGCCAACGTAATTTCCCAAATTAACTCCAAAATTATTTAGCACCTTCCAGTATGAAGCCGTCAAAGTGTACGAAGGATGACGGCAAAGCTATGTAGCTCCGTCATAAAGCGACGTAGACTTCCAACTTGCCATGGCAAGTTATGAGAGCTTTTTGCCCGAACGTGCCGCACTGCTAAGCGGTATTCATTACTCGGCAAACTTGCCGGGTATCGAGGCAGAGTTTGAATTATATACAAAGCCGGATGGGACGTTGACATCGTGGAGTAGTTTGACGGAGGTAAGGTGTCAGGTAAAATGTTTATTTAGAGGGTGGTTTTGGTTGAAATGGAAGAGTGATATTGTTTACTATTTCATAGAAATGATAACGCTTAATATTCACAAAAAGATATCCCGGTTTGAATGTACATTCTAATTTCATTACAATTTATATAAATCGATTATCCAAAACGGGAGCTTTACCAACTATTTTAATTTCAAATATTTAATACAATTTAGCAGAAGTTACCCTGAGATTTCTTTAATTTAATTTTCTCTAAGAAACTTAAACCTCTGAGCTGTAATGTGCTATATCTCACAAGCTTCATATCCTTTAAAGACCTCTATTCCAGCAAGGATTCATTCTCGGGTATATTTTATAGTATATCGTATATTTTATAGTTGCAATGAATGCACAAATGAGGTCGGTTGCAGCGCTTAGAACTTTGGCAGACATTATGCAGCTAATGAAGAGTACTAAAGTCTTGAAATTGTTTTGATAAATATTAATAAAACAGGTTAATAAAAGCTCTTGTTCACAGCATGATTTTTGTCGTGTATGGCGCATTTGCGTCACGTTACGTCACGGTTTTTTCACGGCACGATTTTGTCGTAACTCCTATCAATCTGACCATCACGACTACACACGGTGAATTTACCGTATATTTTCACGACATAAAACTTGTGTGAACAAGAGATGTTCAACGCATGTTGTATTTTCAATAAATGTTTGTGTGCGTCTGAAAACTGAGATGACGTCAGTTAATAAGTGAGCTTATAATATTAAGTAATTATTTAGAGAATTACTCATTTCAAATCCACTTCGTTAAAAAAGTTAAAGAATTAGCATAGATGATAAAGTAACTTCTATTACAATGGAGTCTTTATATATAACTAGCTTTTGCCCGCGACTTCGTTCGCGTGGAATCGTGACTTCCGGCAAATTTTTGGTTTTAATCGCGATCAACGCCATCTATCTTCGGAGTATAGGAACAGCTCGACATTTATAGTACGGGATTGAACAATAGATGGCGCTGTATGTCCGGAATAAATTTATTTTTTATTTTTATTTTTTGAAATAAAAACTATCCTATGTCCTTTCTCAAGTTCCAAACTATGTCTGTACCAAATTTCACACAAATCGGTTCAGTAGTTTAGGCGTGAAGAAAAGACAGACAGACAGACAGACAGACAGACAGAGTTACTTTCGCATTTATAATATTAGTTTGGATTTGGATTTATCAGATACATTCAGTTCATTGAACAAATTATTCGGATAAACTCTTGACATTGAGCATACGAAATCATGGATTAAGGCAAGTTTAAGCGGTTTCCTACAATATATTATATACTGTATTCAACAATATCTTTGGAATAATAATAATTTACGCTCGTAACATACACGTGCAGACTCGATGTTAAACTAAAGCAAACTTCGGCTGACACAAGTCGGTTAAATGCAGACATTTGCTTAACTAAAATAATAATCTTGCTAGTTAATAGCAATAATATATGTATTATTATACCTCCCACGTCCTGTGGAACTTCTCTTCATGAAACTGGGTAAAAAGTAAGTTAAGTGTATTTTTTTTTGTTGCTATTTATCAACTTACTACTTTATACTTATATATACATAATATATATATAGTAGTAAAGTATTTATATTCTTATTTTATCATGTATTTATTTATAGGTATGTAACAACGAATTAAACGAGAAAACATAAAAATAAATATCAATACATACATTATAATATTTCAACATTCCGTGTACAATGTGAGGGAGTAAAGCGTCAGGAAATTTCAGAGGAAGCTATTTGAGTAACATATGTGGCAATTTACAAATACACGTTTTTCCCAGAGGAAAGCGAATCAACGAGTCAAACTCGTACGGAAATGTCTCCATATATTTTTATGTCTCATTGTTTTCATAAAAAAAACGGTGAAAAAGTCACTCGTAAAATAATAAGTAAGCACTACGCGCGATCTGATTGGTTGACTGTCACGTGTCACTTCTCCTTCCTCGCGGCCGCCATTGAAGTCTATGGACACAAGCAGTGCTGCTACGAGCATTGAACCAATCAGAGAGCAATGTGTTATTTTACGTATTTCNGAAAAAAAATGTGAAATATCTTGTCACACTTGTCAAAATTATTATGTATTCACCTCACCATGAAAAGAGTCATCTATGTGATAATAATTATTAACTGAAATCAATAATAATTATTACGCAAGTGATTCTTTTAATTGTTAAGTCGATAGTTAGTAAATAACAATTAAATACTGTGGTAAATTTTTAGAGTGTGATTATTATTTATTTTTTGATGTCCAAAAGTCCTCATATTCGACTAGGCTAAAAGTACTTACCAAACTTTGAAAGTTAGCTGCTAACTGCAACTGCCGACCGCACGTGCCGCGACTGTATGAAATCGGTAAATATCATGAGACTGCACATGTATCTATCGCTATAATCCAAAACTATTTTAATGTAAACATAAAAACCAGTTTTGCAGCTGTGGTACGTGCGATCGCAGCTAGCATTCAAAATGTACCTTAGCATTTTTTAGGGTTCCGTACCCAAAGGGTAAAAAGGAACCCAATTACTAAGACTTCGTTGTCTGTCTGTCTCCATGCTGTATCTCATTAACCGTGATAGCTAGAATGTTGAAATTTTCACAAATGATGTATATCTGTTGCCGCTATAACAACAAATACTAAAAATTTCAAAATAATTATTATTAAGGCTGTTGATTTATATTAATTAATTGCAAAATTGTATACTAGTAGCGCCATCTATTAGAAATAATGTGCAACTTAAGTAACTCACACTTGACCATTCCTATTGTACTTTTTTCATAGATAATGGTACGGAACCCTTCGTGCGCGAGTCCAACTCGCACTTGGCCGGTTTTTTTGTACATACTATTTTGAAAATAAGATGACGATGATGATTAAGAAAATTTTTAAAAATCTATCTATGTGTTACAATTATTGTCGATGTTGATGTCGTGAAAAAGTGTCATTTTAATTTAATTACACAGTCTGGTACACAGATTTATATGGACAATCATTACTATGCAACAAAACATTTCGATTATACAGTTTAAATAGAATATCGAGAACTATTCTTCGATTCTAATGAAACCAGTTAATCTAATCTGTTCGATTAAATTGATTAATTCATTTATGAGTGGTATTTTATGAAATTGAAAGGATCGACTGGTATCGAATTTAATTTAGTGCATGTTTGTTGTATTAATGTGTTCAGTACGAAATAATATCTTGCAAATGAAAGAAAGAAAGAAAAAACATTTATTTCACACAAAGATACGCAAAAGACAACAAACATATAATACATACTGAGGACAGTTTTTATGTCCATAGTTGACATAAAAACTCTGCAGTTGCCTCCCTAATGTGTGAAAAGGGTCAGCGCTCAGCTTAAATGCTGTGACTCGTGCTAGCAGGCTCGAGTCAACAGCGCTGATTTTCAGCACTGACCCTCGTGTCCTTGCCTCGGAAATGCAATTTTGTTTTTCTTTTCATATCCAAAAAAACAAATATAAAACAAACAGTTGCCCTATCAAAAGGATCGTATTGTCTGCAAATAACACAATATCAGGTTTACCTAACTGACGACTAAAATGAAATGCAAATACGGCAGATAGGACGGTCAGGAAACCGGATGAGCGTTGAAATCCAGTGAACGGACCCTTTTTCAGACAATGGGCTTTGGGTAAAATGATACAAATATGATATCTGAGTTTGGTAGGCTGTTATTTACTTACTGCCAAAATCAATATTCTGTCTAGCTCTGGATTTGCTTACTAGAGATATGACTTTGACATTACTTGTATGGGACTAATGTCAAAATCCTATCTCTAGTAAGCAAATCCAGAGATAGATAGGTTATTGGGAACGGCCGTTAGTGTATAGGAGATTATTGTTTTGAATTTTGGGATGGATTTGAGTATTGGTGGAATCCACCATTGGTTTTAAGAAAAGTATGATGTCCTTCAAAATTAAATCAATATCAGATATTTAGGTGTAGACTGCCAAGGATATTTAAGTTTTCAAGTTTTAATAAATCCATAAGCATATAAGTCAACAGACTGATATACCTGCGTATTTATACATAAAAAAGCTATTGACATGGATTCTTATTACAACAGTAAAATCTTAAAATAAAAGCATTAATTCATACGTTTTTCAGTACATATCAAGCCTGGTATATTTCTGTTTACTATCTAATATTGTACAGTACATCAAGTTACCACAATCTGTAAAATTTCTGCAATAGATTTTCAACCTTATCATAATGGAGGTAGGTAGATGTTCGATTGGTAAAATTTGACAGATTCGTATACGGTTATCTGCTGTCGTGTGTACCTACAACGTGATGTGAATACCATTCACACATTCAACCAATAAATTGAGATAAACTACTTTTTAGGCAATAAATCTTCGATTTACACATAATGCCAGTTACTAAGATTCTTTAGCAGTTTTTATACTTTACTTGCTGGTTATGTAGTTGTAATTTGAGGTAACTTGGCAAATTGAATATTAAAATTTAGCAATTATAAAATAGGAAGAGCTCGTCGCTAAGTCAAAGCCGCGTGGATCGATCGATCATAAGGTTAAGCAACCCTTGGCGCGGTCGGCCCGTGGATGGGTGACCATCTTGTCATAACGAGTTCT
>NWSH02000525.1:9122302-9134605 GCA_002382865.2 Heliothis virescens | reverse complement strand
TATCTGTCAGATGAGACCGACCACTGTCCGTTCAAATTTGGTCGAGTGAGCAATTGTTTTGGGCAGCTGTTTATTTTTAGATAGGCTTGGTGAAGGTTTGATGATATAAGGATACTTGATTTATAATAGTTAAACTGAGTGAAAACAGAGAAAATTAAAAATTTATCACAGAGCCCTGAAGAATTTAGATGAAAACTACGAAACCCTAAAAACGATGCAAATGCAACCATGTTGATGTTCTTTTTGAATAAATTAATTATCCGTGTAGCCAATCATAGTATAACCATAGTTCGTTCAGTTACCTACTTATTTTAAAATATGTACAACAATCAAAAAATGTAGCTGTTACCTTTGTTAAATCCAAAGCTCACAATTTACGAAACATGAAAAATGACGTAAGATTCTAAAACAAATAGAAGGCACTTCGTAGGCATAGTATTTTATCAACCAAGTATAATATTTCACCCTTGAGTCTTTTATCNCCTACTTATTTTAAAATATGTACAACAATCAAAAAATGTAGCTGTTACCTTTGTTAAATCCAAAGCTCACAATTTACGAAACATGAAAAATGACGTAAGATTCTAAAACAAATAGAAGGCACTTCGTAGGCATAGTATTTTATCAACCAAGTATAATATTTCACCCTTGAGTCTTTTATCAAAGCCTTGAGGTATGCGTTACATAAGTATTTTTATTATAATAAAAAATACGTGAGCTTGACAAAAAGCCTTGATATAAGATAATATTTTTGCAAAGGGAGCGAATAAAATCGTGTCATAGCGCTTTGCCACTTAGGTAATTCTATTTTTGTCTTTGGAAGCCACAGGAAGTCTAATTTTCTTGTGCACAAGCGAAACTGTTATCTTGGTAAAGGTTATGTTTTAGTTACTATGCCTTATATACGATGAAAAATTATTCTTAGAAAGTTTGAAAAGATTAAAAAAAAGGAGCATAAGCACCTGAATTATTTAGAACTCTATGAATTATTACATCACTATTCAATAGGAGGTCCTTTAAGGATTTCCCAATGATATCAGATCAGATTGTCCAAATCTATTTCTCGATAAAACTCCAATCTGCGTGGCCATCACGCCTACGCGTAATTTAGATCACGAATTTCAATCAACGAAAAATCCTACCACATTTCTCTAAAACCAGTATCCAGTTCGAAAATGGAAAAATATGCGAACCCGTAAATCTGGCGACCCTTAAAAATGGAGTAATACTTCAATAAGCCAAAAACAGAGTGAAAAGGGCAGGTCTATAAAATTTCAAGGAAGGATATTTTTAGTCTGGGAAAAAAGTATAATAAGTGATTCAGCTTTTTTTTCACTATTTTCGGTCCCAATATTTCTGATTATGCAAAATTCGCGTGACTGCAACATATCAAATTAAGATTCATAATATATTGAAATTACAGTTCAAATTCGATACAAAGGTTTAGTAGGGCACCCTCCGAAAATAGGGAAACTTTTCTTTAAAAAGTGTGTGATAAAAATATCCTGTAGCTAAATCAATTAAAATAAACTTTTCATCAACATTTTTGATTTTTTTAAATGTGTGCTTAATTATAAAAAATTATAATAAACACATCTAAAGCATACACGAATTATGTCCTTCATCGTTACATAGGTTTTATAGAGAGCGACGTTGATCCGCCCTAAAGTGTGCTACGGCTTTATTGACCTCATTCCGTTCATCGGATGTGGGAGAATCCTCTCAAGACAGCTATTAACTTGGTTTAGTTTTATTTGCCTACGTCACGTGATTCATCGTGCCCCGATTAATTTTGTGAACGTGCCTTTTTACCCCTTGCCTGAGTTCAGAGATTGGATGTGTATCAGGTTTTTAAGTGCTTTAGTCGGTGCTTTGCCAATTCATTTTTAAGGGAAAGGTGCTCAGAATCTGGCCAGTAATGTTTCGCATAGAGTAAATATCAGCAATGAAAATTGACTACCTGATAAATTCACTTATAAATCAAATTAAGACCACACTGACAGTCATAAAGTTATGAAGCCGCAAGCGTAGCAAAAACATCAAAGCATAGTTCACTTAATTAAGAAGAAACTGAAGTAGTTTATAAAACATTTCTTCTTCGAGCTAGGCAACAAATTGCGTCACAATTTACGCTGATTGCAACAAGGAAATGAACATTATTCTATTGCAACAAATGCTGTTTTGCGGTACCTCAATACATATGTACCTGGGTACCTGTATATACCTATAATGTACCTGTATAATTTGTCTCAAGTCGTTATTATAACAAAAATACTTCTTTATAAAACGGATTTGAAAAACACTACAAAGAAAATCCACTAAAATTTTCACATTATCCTGCCAACACTCAATCATTTTAGATACTGTTTGAAATCCGTAGATCGATCGATCAAACCTGTTTGGCTTCCGCAATGGATTACCTACACCGCCATAGCAAATCGGAATAGAAAAAAAATTGGTGATATTTTTTGCTTCAGCTTTTTCAGGCAATTTATTCTGTATTTTCTTTGTATTTAGATCAAGGAGATTCGAAGCCCTTTGTGTATGTTTCCATAAATTGCAAGCTCTTTGACGTGGTAACCATCGGTGCATATACATATTTTCTAGTTATTCAGTGGTATACTGTTGTTAGCTGTCATCAATTGTGATTTTAACATTTTCTTCAGCTTTACTTTAAATTACGTATAATTGTTTTAAATTTAACTGATTAGTCTATTTTTGTTACTTCGGACTTGGATTTTTCTGTGAGTTTAAGCTGAGGCCAAACGAGCGTAAATTTTTGAGACGTGAGTCGCAGAATTTCGGTCGCAGAAAATCGTTACAAACAAAAAAGACATCTCATTTTCTCATCAAATAGAACTTTTGTATGAATCCGAATGTAGCAGATTTTCTGCGACCAAAATTCTGCTACTCACAACTCACAAAATTATGCTCGTTTGGCTTCACCCTTAAACTTAAAAAAGCTCAAACTTTTTACTTCATTTACAGTAAATCTATTGCATTCTCATTTTCTCAGCAGTATATGAGAAGAAAATTCAACATTTTCTAATAAAACCGCGGGTAATGCATGAGAGGTAATACCGAGCGTCCCTGCAACTGAACCTCGGTTCTAAGCCAGTGATAACACAAAGAAACTGATTGGCTTAGGATGTTCTTTCTACTAAGACTATATTACTGGCTCACAGATGATATTATGAGATCTCGTGCAGTTTGCTGGGAAAAGCTTGGTAAAAATCTTAAATTAAAGTCTATTCAGGAGGTTACTCAGATTTGAATAGTATGAGAACAGTATTTTTTACATTATTACCCTAGGTAACAACTTGACATTCTCGTTTGTAATAAGTTATCGAAATTGAAAAGCATGATAGATTTTGTTGTAAGTCAAACTTTTAAGTAAATTACATAGTAAATAATTTATTCATGTCATTTAAAATAAAAATATGTACGCTTATTTACGATATTATAAATTAGAGGTATTAACAAATTAAATCTAAAAATTTAGTACTAAAAAAATATCATTATTTGTTGAAATATTTTACATAGTTAAAATAAATAGGTTACAAAGGTGATCCATTTTTTAGGAGGACATACAGTTAATAACATTCATTAAAATATTCATGAAATATAATGAAATAGTCTGTCTTTTTATCATAATTCCCCAAATTCAAAACTCGTGTATATCAGGCTTAACCTGTTTACCTTTCAGCGATTACCGGCTTAAAAGTACCACAGTTGGAAAAATCCGCTCGGATTAAAGATGTCAGGTTGATTTGTCTTTACAAGTAAAACCTACTCAAATTAGAATAAAATATTTTACCTTTTGTTTGTTAAATAACGCTTAATAATGTATGCTAACATTAAATTAATTGTGTTACTTCATAGCATTGTGTGATATCTATACAATAAGTGTTATTTATTTCCTAAAAATACAAATATAATGTTATTTCTAGTTATGTAATTTTTTGATACTATCTATTGAGCATTTTTTTATATACCTATTTGTTAAAAAAAGTTGAATATTAGAATACGAATGTCATCTGAGCACTTTATGATATTGCCAAATAACTAAACATAAATGTTTTAATTAATCTAAAAATAACGAAAAATATGAAAAGAAATTACACCGTATTTTTAAAAATTGTACCGCAGAGACGTCGATATTTTTAATAGCTTACGATAATAGTATTTCAGTCTGAATTCTAGACCCATTATTTACCGAGCTAATTACACGTAAAGAGCAATTGACCTAAAAATAAAATCTACTTGCTTCGTAGTAGAAAAGTATAAAAAAGAAACTGTGACGTCACAGCGAGAACGGACACCACACACAAGGTGTTTACTTAAAGAGTTTTGATATATTCGTTGAAATATTTATGGTGGAAGTAATTATACGGTGATTTGTATTCATTTTTGATTTATTAGTAAAGTTTTAGCAGTTCGCTTTTGTTTATTTGATCGTGGTTCCACATGATTCTTTTATCTTTTTTTATTTTTATTAAAGAACTAATGGAATAGTATATCTAGTTCGTTTGATATAAAAGAAGACCGAAAACCTTTTGATATGAATTTTAAATGAATGACACTCTGTTGGAATGAATGTCATCCATTATGATTATTAATTAATTCATGCACGTAGTATCTTCTACCAGTTAGAAAAAAATACACACATTTCTAAGTAACTCTCTAACAAACCTGATATCAATAATGATCAAAATTCACAAGGTAATATAATTGATGGACCTAAATATAACCAGGATATTCCTGAAACAGGATTCAAAGGGGATCAAGCTGAACGTCACACAGACGCACACATTCAAACGTTGATCACATTTGTCTTTGATGCACGATATAGCTCGGATTGCATCGAGCTTTGTCCGAACTAACGATTCACTGCTATTATGGTATTATTTTATTTAATTTATTTTTTTTGACGTTATTCTTTATTATTTCTTTTTCTGTTATTTCTTGTTATTCATAAGGATTTCCTTTAAAAGGTGATGTTCTATTATCAGCAAAATTATTAAAAACGGTCTCGAACAATAAAGTTCGGAGTAATATCGTCTTCCAGGTTTCCTTTTANTTTATTTTTATTAAAGAACTAATGGAATAGTATATCTAGTTCGTTTGATATAAAAGAAAACCGAAAACCTTTTGATATGAATTTTAAATGAATGACACTCTGTTGGAATGAATGTCATCCATTATGATTATTAATTAATTCATGCACGTAGTATCTTCTACCAGTCAGTAAAAAATACACACATTTCCAAATAACTCTATAACAAAACTGTGACACATACCTAATTGTTATAAAAATAAAAACGATGATATCAATAGCGTTCAACATTTCNAGCAGTTCGCTTTTGTTTATTTGATCGTGGTTCCACATGATTCTTTTATCTTTTTTTATTTTTATTAAAGAACTAATGGAATAGTATATCTAGTTCGTTTGATATAAAAGAAAACCGAAAACCTTTTGATATGAATTTTAAATGAATGACACTCTGTTGGAATGAATGTCATCCATTATGATTATTAATTAATTCATGCACGTAGTATCTTCTACCAGTTAGAAAAAAATACACACATTTCTAAGTAACTCTCTAACAAACCTGATATCAATAATGATCAAAATTCACAAGGTAATATAATTGATGGACCTAAATATAACCAGGATATTCCTGAAACAGGATTCAAAGGGGATCAAGCTGAACGTCACACAGACGCACACATTCAAACGTTGATCACATTTGTCTTTGATGCCCGATATAGCTCGGATTGCATCGAGCTTTGTCCGAACTATTACACTGCTGTGATGGCATTATTTAGTAACAATTCTGCAACATCCAAATTACTGCAGATCGGGGTACTGTAACTCGCATAATTTTTTTTTGACGTAATTCTTTATTATTTCTTCTTCAGTTATTTTTTGTTATTCATTAGGATTTGTTCTATTATCAGCAAAATTATTAAAAACGGTATCTCGAACAATAAAGTTCTGAGTAATATCGTCTTCCAGGTTTCCTTTTACAACACGTCTTAGTTTTCCTTTATCATCTTCATTTCGTCCCGCCCTCGCAGCTGAGATAAGTAATTTTCTGCTCAACGAGGGCGTCACTTTATTTAGAGCTTTACCGTTGTGAATTATGTTCAATTTTTGAATTTATCGTCCGTCGTCTTAATGAGATTGTAGTCGACATCCTTTATTTGCGGTCTTTCAACTCGAATGCAGTGTAGTTCTGTTGCTTTGTTATTATTTAGTTCCTTGGCAGCTGACTGATCGTTTGCAAGACGGGATTTTTATTTCGGTTTCAACTGCTTTTTTTGTAATTATGTGTTGTTTTATCAAGATTTGTTCTGTTTGATGCAAGATTTTGATCTCTCTTTTTAATCCCATAAGTAATTATTGCGTATTTTTCAAACCACATAAAGATCTGAAGAAATGTGTATTAAAAAACTATTTTGTATTATGTTCTACTTACAAAGTAATTCATCATAATTCATTCTTTTTTTATTTATAACTGACACAGTAACTACGACCTCTTAGAAAAAAGCCTGTTCTATAAATACAGTACGTTATCGGTTCAGAAGTGACCTAGGTAAAATCCATAAATCACTTAATGCAAGAAGTGGTATGCGATGCAGTTTTTCCAACGTGCATATTTTACCGCTTATTCCGCGCCAACGTAACATTATAGCTGGCTATTAACAAGCCAGTATTTTATCAGAGATTCTAGAAGGCTAGAATCTAGCTTAGTAAACTGCTTTATGAATTGCCTGTAAACAATTCTCTAGATACCTTTATTAGTTCCCAGAATGATGTTATTATGAGTNACTTAATGCAAGAAGTGGTATGCGATGCAGTTTTTCCAACGTGCATATTTTACCGCTTATTCCGCGCCAGCGTAACATTATAGCTGACTATTAACAAGCCAGTATTTTATCAGAAATTCTAGAAGGCTAGACTTAGTAAACTGCTTTATGAATTGCCTGTAAACAATTCTCTAGATACTTTTATTAGTTCCCAGAATAATGTTATTATGAGACTGCTTAAATAATATCGGAACAATTTTTTTATAAACTGCTGCATACATTTTCATATGTTTTCACCAATTGATTAATTTCAGTGACAGCCAGGATGCAAGTATCAAAATAAACTATAAGCAGATTGTAATGTGGAGCCTCTCAGAAATTTTAACTCATTTATTTATACAGAATCCTACAAAACAAATCCAGTAAATATTGACACATCTTCTCACAATGCGAACACAAGCCAATTCAGATTTCACTGTTATTACCCACATAGTAAATCGTAAGTGTCTCATTTTATTTCAAGCATTAAACATTATAGTCGGACAGAAATAGTGCTATGAATGCATTGGTTAAAAGTTATGGCTTTTCAAATGGTACAAGATAAAGGGGTCTTGGTTTAGTTGTTGTGTTTTTCGGGAAAACGTCTAGTTTTATTACATTTTGGGTACATAAAGTTTCTACTAGCTGGCGAGATTCCACCAATGTAATATTGTGTGGATGGGTGTTCAATTTGTGAATGAACAATGAAGTTCGGTGAATAGTAAACGCTATTTTGTCTCAGGATAATAATTTGTGAAGAGGTTCTTTAAAAAGAGGCATTTAAAAAATGAGAATGTTTCATTTATTTTGATATTATTTTAAGTGCAAAATTATTTAATATTTTACAATGAAATGCTAATTTAAACTATGCCCACTGAAACATCTTTTGAAAATATGAGCTCTTTTTATGAATACACGTGTTTATTTAAAAGGCAAAAAAAAAACAGTGTTAAACATTCCAGCACTTTATTTATAAAAAGAACGATGTAAAAAGTTTTGTTAATACTTTTGCAACATAAATTATACTTAAGCCGATTATTTTTTAAGCATATTAATAAACTTAATTTGTCTAACGCTTGATTAAGCCTTTTATTACAGTGACACATTAGCACGAAGCGAACAATTTTTCATTATGATGAAGTAACAAGCTACGCCCTTTCACCTTTCATGAATCAATTTTTCAAAGACTTTGCCGCTTAAATTGAGGCAGAAATATTTATCAAAGACTTTGAGGAATCATTTTGATCCTGTCTTCATTTTGTACAAAGATTTTATGGAAGATTAATAAAATTGGACATTAACGAAATGAGCCTTTGGAATTAGAAAAGAGAATTGTAAAGTCTTCGTAACTAATTCTCGATTGATTCGTTGCCTTTTGACGTTTATGAAGATTTTATTATTCGAAGTTTTTATTGTTATAGGTTTTTTGAACTAGATTCATTCGATCATCTTTATTATGAGAAACTCCTATTAGGGAAAAAAGTAGATATATTGTATTATTTTTTTCCAGAATTATACTCACAATAGAAATACCGGCTATTAAAGGTAAAAGACAAACTGATGTTGCAAGTGAAGGTGAATCACAATTTCTGTTTCATCAGTATTTTATGTTCTTTTTTGTTATGTGCTAAGCATTCATACTAAAACGACCTTTTCTAACAATATTTTATTATTCATTTGAGGACAATTCGGCAACGAAAGCAATTATTGCTGCAGGGCCAAACAGTTTTAATTTTCATAAATAATTAGACATTGCATTCAACACACGCCAACCATTCATTATCAGAGTGTTATCATTTATTACATCTATGATTAGGTGTTGTCCATTTTTCATACTTCGATCTTTTAACTATATTGTGATAGAAAAACTAACTATCAGTAAGCTTATTTGTCTTTTGTGACCTTCGTAACACTAAATAGTGTTTTTCTAAGAATTTGTCATTGAATTGAGAAAAAATACTACTAAAATGAGACTACACCTACATTTTTGAGCAAGCTCCTATTGTAATTTTTCATAAGAAATTACAAAAGCAGAATAAGCCTTGAATTTGACAACATTTAAGCAGATTATATTTCTGGATTTCAGCCTAATCTGATAAGATAAAATGCTTTTGTTATAAAACACAATTCATACTTTAAAAAGTAGAGACTTATTTAATGAACACACAATAGCCTACAAACAGCATTCGCAATATAACTCACTACGTTCAAACTGAACTAACGGATTTATGTCGTATTATCGAAATTGAAATGGGAAATGCATTATACAATACTAATCTATCCGCCTGATTTCAGTAAATGATTGATTCTGAATAATTTATACTGTTGTAGTCCTATTGCTTTCGGCTATAATTAATATTCGTACCTGCTCTGTACTGGCAGTTCAATCAAATGTGAGTTTTCAATTTTCTTTTGTTACATACTTTTTTGAAGATTTTGCCCGTAGAATCGTCCTCTTCCTGTGGGAACTCGTATACCCGGACAAAATATAGCTTATGTAGTTTTTAGGAAAACCTTTCTACATGTTGTTCATCTTCATCGATCCTGTAGTCATAACGTAAACGTAAAACAAAGAAACTCACCCTCCTACTTATTGTTACTTAATGCTTTCATATTATTTTTTAGTCCTTACAATAATATCCTAAAAATTGCTGTTACTTACCTAAAATTTTGTACTACGAACCAAATATTGTCCTAAGAAGTTTTACCTTTGGGCATGAATAAATTCATATGAAAGGACCCTTCATCGCATGGGTCTGATCTTCAACAGAATTTCTAAAGAAAATCTCTGAGGTTATACCGACATTTGACAAAGGCGGTCACCACAATAGGGTTTTAGTGTATTACCCTTTGTACGTACACTAACTGGATTTGAAAGCCTACTCTTACTGATAAGCCGGTTTGTAGTGGAATTGTGAGAAGATATGACACTGTTATTATTTAGTATCTAACATTTTGGTGCATATTAGACTGTTTATTTTTTACCAATTTGGATTTAAAGTAACTTTGAATACCTGGACGTTTCGTGCTTAATACACAAATACAAGTGCGTGTTTGTTTTACTTACCAATTTTAATATAAAGTAACTTTGTATGCCTTATTTTTTTGTGCCTAATGCACAAATACGTGAAAAAATAAAAAGGCTCATTTGTAACTAACTTTCCAAAAAGGAGGAGTTTCTCAATTCGTGTGTGTTTTTTTTCATGTTGTTCGGATAACTTATTATTTAAGAACCGATTTTTTTTTAATAACAATCTCAACTTTGATGGTATTAATATTATGTTTTTTTTTTATATTTATTTATAAAACTTCCTCGACTAGGTCGACAAAAGTCGTCAGCATTTCCTATAGTAGGTACTACAGAGGTTTATCAATATATTGAATTTTATGGAACCTTGAAATTCTGATGGTAGGTATTGAAGTGTATCGGTTCAAAGATATGTTCAATCTGTTGGAAGATACGAGTCCCGTCAGAACTATCTTGTCAATATTATAGATATTTATTGTGAAATGTATTAAGTATTGGAAAATATTTACTGGGGAATGGAAGTTTTAGAGCCTTGGTGTTGTATGGTTAGTTTATGAATTTCGGAAATCCATGTCCAATAGACTGTTGATAACAGGATGATTACTGCAAATAAATAAATAGATAGATAGATATTCTTTATTATGTACAACAATTTACATAAAAGTAGACAATAAAAATAGTCTAACTGTGGAATTGAATAAACTATCTATCTGTCGATGTAGTTACTAGAGATAGGAATTTGAAATTACATGTATGAAGCTAATGTCAAAATTCAATCTCTAGTAAGCTAATTTACAGATAGTTAGGTTATTGGGTTTGGCCGTTAAAGTATACCTACTAATTTTAGTTATCAGCGGGTGGCGGGTCTGGGGAAGGGGCTGTAGGCCATATGCGCAAATGTTCCTGTGCTTGGAATTTAGTTGTACGCCGCTATTGCGCATTTTATGCATTGCAAAGTAGCAAGAAATAAAATTAGACGTAGGCTTCGAATATTCAAATTTTAATATATGTAAGTTTAACGAACATTACGTCATTGAAACAATGCAGATCCGATACGCGAATCTGTTTTGAGTTATGAATACAACTCTATTTTGTGTCGCCTAGCAATGCGCGATGACCTTTCGTGTTTAACACTAGGGTAGGTTGGTGTAAGATGACGCAGTTTTGAAACAATCGGTCATAAGAAAAGAAAAATGAAACATTTCGAAATCAAATTTATATATTCTGAATCTTTGACTTATTGGCAACAATAGAACATTTAAATCAAAATCACATCTATTATCTTTGGTCAAATTTTCACATGAATTTAAAAAAAGAGAAATGCGCACTTTTACACGACCCATCCGGTAAGTTGGCGCAGCAAAGTTGATAAGATGGCGCAGTTAAAGCGAGGTCATCTAAGGGAGACAAGTGTCACATTTGGATACACCAAATCAAAGATATTCCGTACATTTATTATGCCACCATTCTTGACACACATGAGCACTCTATACAGTTTTCTTTTTGGGGATTCCTTATAAATTTCCTGACACCCAAGACATGTCCAGACCTTTTCTACAGTAGGTTTGTTGGGTGCTTTAGATTTTTCTTTAGGTTTTCTAGGTGTTGGTTCAACTTTTTGTTTCCTGGCTGTAAGGTGAATTGCTAATTACTTCTGATTCCATACGTTTCCTATTAGTGGATCTTTAATTGGAATAGGATTGGAATCTCTTTCCTTCATGTATGAGCTTACGTGTTTCTTCAATAAGTGGAGGTGCCCATATGTACCTGTCACTTTTCCTTTCGCGCTTATATATTTTGCAATATTTTTTTTCAAAAAGAATTAAAAAATAAAGTCCTATCCTGAAATTAAAAAATACGGTTTGTAAGATAGCGCGCGCCACCTTGTACACCCGCTCGTTGCGCCATCTTACAAACTTCCTCACAATGCAGAAATCATTGCACTAATGCCATCTCTTACGAAATACCAGAATTATTTAGTTTCTTAGGTCGATACAAAGTATTTGTTTAATCAACAACTCATTCAAAACACATAATATATGCATTGTTTTATACTAACTCAACTTCCAAATGAGAATAAAATTAGATTAAAAGTGTTCAAAATCTTAAAATTCACCTGGAACAATCGCTTTGTGAGCAAATCGAATTTTTTTTTGGGAGCACGTGTCTGCACAGATAGTCAAGAAAACACGACTGAAATTAGCTGCACACGATACACCAGAATCCACCAATCGCGAGTGCGCCATCTTATCTCCTGCGCCGTCTTACACCAACCTACCCTATAGCTGTAATTAATAGTATCACTGTTTCCTAGTATTTAGCTGTTTGTGTTTGTTTTTGTGATACTGAAATAAATCAACGGAAATCTACTGAAACATAAAACTGACATATCAGCAACTGAACAATTAGTATCCTACATCGTA
>NWSH02000525.1:9073723-9085051 GCA_002382865.2 Heliothis virescens | reverse complement strand
GATAGTTTGTATTTACTACTATTTACGCAATATTGTGTGTGTAGCTGTGTTATTAACAAATATGCTCCAATCCACTTTCTATTTCTTTGCATGTCGACGCAGCACCTTTTTTTCTTCCACAACTTAATGTACTAATATTATTTCTAAATGAAAATAACAATTTTTTTTATACGGATTATAAAAAAAACATACATACAGTTTTGCTGTTCAATGGAATTAAAGAAATGTTTGTAACTTATACAAAAATATTAACTTTAAGGCTTAGATTAATCTTCCAGTTCATCTTCTGCTCATATTTTAACGAAATCATTTTGAAATAATTCGAAGGTGAGCATAATTCTTTTTAGGTGGGGTCACAGTTGGTGGCTCGTACAAAATTAATTTTTTGTTCAGTTAGCATGTTATACTGCAATATCATTACATAAATGTCTGGTTCAAAAGCTGTAAGAATTTCAATAGTTCAATCGAAATGTTTTAATTACAGTTGCATTTTTATTTTATGGGTTAATTGAAAGCTTAAACTAGTTCATTTTATTTATTTTCAAACACGCTATTTATTATTGCTTGGTGTAAATAGACTAACTATTTACCATGTATCTTATTCGTGTACCAAATAACATATTTTTAGGGTTCCGTAGCCGAATGGGCAAACGAAGAACCCTTATAGATTCGTCATGTCTGTCTGTCTGTCTGTCTGTCTGTCTGTCCGTCCGTCCGTATGTCCAGCCACTTTATTCCGAAACTATTAGGACTACACAGTTAAAACTTGGTAGGTAGATTATTCATTGACCACTTTACGATTCTTATGAAAAATAAAAAAAAATAATATTAGAGGGGGCTCCCCATACATGGAACTGAAACTAAAAAATTTTTTTTCATCTAACCTATACTTGTGGGTGTTTCTAAGATAGGTCTTTAAAATGAGATTGAGGTTTCTAAAACCATTTTTTCCTAAAATCAATCATTTTAGAGTGGAACATTCCCAAAGTGCCAAAATGTGTAATTGCCCCTGTAATTTCTAAACTACCAAAGTGAAAAATCTGAAAAAAAATATATGTTATAGATCTCAATAAAAACTACTAACCAAAATTGGTTTGAACAAAATAACAGTTAGTGGTTTTTAGGATATAGCTCTTTTCGGTAACCGCAAATTTAACTTTGTTATTCATATATTTGTGTTTGGCTAATTGTAGGTAAAATAAATACGTTTATTTTTCACAGATAGTGGAACGGAACCCTTCGTGTGCGAGTCCGACTCGCACTTGGCCGGTTTTATTTATAATGTGATGTTTTAAAATTGGACCAAGTTTGTAGTCCTGAAATAAATGCATTCAGCCAACTAAACAAAAAATCATCGCTGCCACTGTGGGGATAAAATAGAGACCAATCGATTAATCTAAACTAGTTTCCCGAGCAGCCTCCGTCACCACGGCCCTGTGTTTGCGAGCCGCCAGTGCGGAGCCAGCCATTTCATTTACTACTCAACCACCCTCCCGTTTCTTCACCGCGAACCATCCACCCACCCTTGTCCAATTCCGTATGCTGGTACTCTTTAACTGTCGTTGCGCCTCACCCCGTCGTGATATCGCCGGCACGGCCTCCGCCCGCGGCACTTCTCTCACCAAGCTTACTCCCGCTCACATTGCCTCCATTAGTTAAGAGTCAACACAATATGGCTTGGCACCGCGACACATAGTATGGCAAAAGATGAACCAGACGGTATGTTCGCACACTTTCGTGGAGTTAGCGGTAGGACTTTAGTGCAGGACGGCACCCTTCGATCGATTACTCTTCGCTCCATCCCACCTTCCTAGGAACAACTGCTGTCATTCATAATCTGTGTGGCTCATGACCGCTGCCACACAATAAAAAAGCATGACGAACCTCCCAAGAGCCGCAAATATTAGTTGAGCTTATCGGCAATTTATATATTGAGCCGTTTGGGTGTCGAAACTTCCGTGCCGTGCGGGTCACCGAGCGCCCTTCTGCCTTGTCTTTTAAGGAATTTCCAAACGCCTTAATAATTTCTCTCACCACGGACACACTCATCCACCTTTTTTTCTTTTTCCTCCTCCTCTCCGTTTTTTATTTTTCACTACAAACACGATAAATATCGTCTTTGATAAATTTCGTAATCACGAGAACGATAAGGCGTTTGGAAAATTTACCTTAACAACGAGAAAGGCGCTCAGTACCCACGGGCCCGAGAGTTTCGACCCCAAACGGCCTCAAATATATAATTGCCATAAGGCTACTATATTTGCGCCGCTTGAGTTCTCTGCTTTGCAGCGCAGAGCCAGCACAACACGAGTCCTAGGAAGGTGGGATGGAGCCAAGGTATCGACGAGTCGCGTCCCACACTCAAGTCCAACCCCAACTTCCACGGAAAATAGCGACATTTACCGTTGGTCTCTTGCCATCGTTCGCGTGCCAAGCCATTTGCTCACGTACAGCTGAACCCGACGACAAAGAGGCTCGACGGATGACGTTCGTTTAGGTTTCGCGTGACGTGGTATGCGGCCCGCACTGCGGCTGCAGATCAGGGCCGTGTGACCGAGGCGCTGACAACTTCCCCACAGGGCAGGATGATTTTTTGTTTAGTTGCGGAATGCATCTTATTCAGGACTACAAACTTGGTCAATTCATTAACATTCACATTATAAATAAAACCGGCCAAGTGCGATCGGACTCCACACAGAAGGGTTCCGTTCACTATTGTGAAAATAAACGTTACTTATTCACCTACAATTAAGCCAAAACCAATATATGAATTAACAAAGTTATAATTGCGGGTTTACCGAAAAAAGAGCAGTATATCTCAAAAACCACTAACTGTATCTTGTTCAAACCAATTTTGGTTGGTAGTTTTTATTGAGATCTATAACATATATTTTTTTCAGATTTTTCACTTTGGTAGTTTAGAAATTACAGGGGGCAATTACACATTTTGGCACTTTGGGAATGTCTCACTCTAAAATGATTGACTTTAGGAAAAAATGGTTTTAGAAACCTCAATCTCATTTTTAAAGACCTATCTATAGACACCCCACAAGTATAGGTTAGATGAAAAAAAAATTTTTTAGTTTCAGTTCCATGTATGGGGAGCCCCCCTCTAATATTATTTTTTTTTTTATTTTTTCATAAGAATCGTAAAGTGGTCAATGAAATACATCTACCTACCAAGTTTTAACTGTGTAGTCCTAATAGTTTCGGAATAAAGTGGCTGTGACATACGGACGGACGGACAGACAGACAGACAGACAGACAGACAGACATGACGAATCTATAAGGGTTCCGTTTTTTGCCATTCGGCTACGGAACCCTAAAAATATGTTTATTTGGTACACGAATAAGATACCATGGTAAATAGTTAGTCTATTTACACAAGCAATAATAAATAGCGTGTTTGAAAATAAATAAAATGAACTAGTTAAGCTTTCAATTAACCCATAATAAAAACATGCAACTGTAATTAAAACATTTCGATTGAACTATTGAAATTCTACAGCTTTTTGAACCAGAATTTATGTAATGGATATTGCAGTATAACATGCTAACTGAACAAGAAAATTAATTTTGTACGAGCCACCAACTGTGACCCCACCTAAAAAAGAAGTTATGCTCACCTTCGAATTATTTCAAAATGATTTCAGTTAAAATATTGAGCAGAAGATGAACTGGTGAAGATTTAATCTAAGCCTTAAAGTTAATATTTTTGTATAAGTTACAAACATTTCTTTAATTCCATTGACAGCAAAACTGTATGTATGTTTTTTTTATAATCCGTATAAAAAAAATTGTTATTCATTTTAGAAATAATATTAGTACATTAATGTTGTGGAAGAAAAAAAAGGTGCTGCGTCGACATGCAAAGAAATCAAGAAAGTGGATTGGAGCATATTTGTTAATAACACAGCTACACACACAATATTGGTAAATAGTAGTAAATACAAACTATCAACCAGGTTTCAGACCTTCGCAGACCAGATGCTGTGAACATTTCCATTAAAAACTTTATGCTATGTTCCACTTATTCGGCTTTTCAATTAATTTCTGTAGCAACAAGCCAAAGTTTATTGCTGTATCGTTACCGCAAAAGTTTGATTCAGCTCTGTGTATTTACCAATTGCCTATCTAGTGGGTATTCGTTACAAACCGGGGTCTGTTTTGCTGTGGCTATCATATTTTTGGAAAGAAAATAGGTTGGGTGTTTTTTAAATTCAATTGTATTTTTCGGTGTAATTGAAATATGAAGCGTGACAAAAGTCAGCAGGGATTTGGGTCGTACTTTGATGGGGTTGATTTCGATGTGACACGCATAAAGTTTAACACAAGTGATATATTTATGAATCCATATTTTAACACTCTTATCACAACCAACAAACATGATTCATACTGAATCATCAATGAACGATCAAGGGGTCATACTGATAATTTCCCATCGATAAAAAAAGCCAACAAACATCTTTCTAACATAAATATTGACCGTACTTGGAATCGAAGCCGGGAACCGCAGTTCAAAATTGAGATCTTTCTCCAATACAATCATCAAAAAGTAACAAACAAAATACCCTTTAACAATTCCAATTTAAAACACAGTTCTGAACGGTAATTACCAAAAGTCAGCTGTTTAAAAAACCATGATAAAATAGCACTAATTTATAGTTCTACAGGAAAACGTTTCAGTTCTTGATGAGTCACGCTTATTACCATGTTTTCGTCACAAAAGTTTTGTTTCAATATTCGAATAGGTTACAAATAAAAATACGAAGTTCCACGTGCCAGATCGAATTTAGTTCGTGAGACACGCAAAACTTCCTTACCGATTAATTAATGTGGAATTAAAAAGTGTAAATGATTAAGTAGTCTTAGTGCTTAAGTATTATAAGTGGGCTCCAAAATGTAATAATTTATGCTAATTACACAGTTGCATGAAATTATGACAGCCATCTTTACGATTATTTATTTATCGTGTTGTAGTTTTAGGGTCAATGACTTTGAACATAATAATTGAAACCAACTTAGTTTTAGATAGTTTGGATGAGTTTTAGATGATTGTATCATAGATTTTTTTTATGAAACAGCTATAACTGTAACATTTTTTTTTATAAAAGAATCAGAATGGTTTTCTTCTCTATAAAGATCTATTGTACATTATACATTTTAAGTTTACTATTTACCGCATACCATTTACTAAAAAATAACCGGCCAAGTGCGAGTTGGACTCGCGCACGAAGGGTTCCGTACCATTATCTATGAAAAATGAACGTATCTATTACCTACAACTAGCCAAAATACAAACATTTTTCGGACCGCAAAAAATAACTTTGTTTTTTATACAAACGTATGAAAAACAACCGCAAATTATAACTTTGTTTTTCATACAAACGTATGAAAAACAAAGTTTTAATTTGCGGTTTCACACGTATATTTTAATTTTTGTATTTGTTGTTAGGTATAGCGGCAACAATAATACATAATTTGTGAAAATTTCAGCTTTCTAGCTATCACGGTTAATGAGATACAGCGTGGAGACAGACAGACAACGAAGTCTTAGTAATAGGGTCCCGTTTTACCCTTTGGGTACGTAACCCTAAAAAATGCATCGCAATGTTAATGAAAACGGGTTATGAATATCAAAAATAAATATAATAACAAAATCTTCACTTTATTTGTGGTGTAAATACAAACTACCCATATGGTAGTTTCCTATACCATATTCAAAGAACCTCACTACAAATAGCAGACAGGGTGGCCTTCGTAATTTATGTACTCAGCTATCATTATACGCGTAGGTACTCGTATATCTACAAATCATCAAGCAAATTTAATCTGTAATACCTCGAGTTATAATTCAAAATCGATTGGCTGGTCAATGGCTTTTAAAGGAATTTAAGGGCTGGGTTATGGGAATAACAGTGCTGTTGTTTTAGGAGATATAACACGTGTAGTCGAAGTCAATAATTTACAAGGTTATCAAGGGGTTGTTAAGCCAAGCCTTCTACACTGAGTTCACTGTAATTGTACTAATGATATAATGAAATAACATCATAGTAATATTTGATACATTTAGAGAAATTGAAATTGCGACTTTTGAGCATTTTTTGAGCATAATGAGATGGATAAGACATTCATGATTGAATTAATAAAAGTATCGTATTCTCGCACCAAAATTCATCGATATTTTTTTTTTTTTAATTCTCATATTTAATAGTTTACCATGGTCTCCATACAAACAGTGGTATTGTCAAAGAGAAAACTTAATGTAGGCACTAAACGCCTCAACATGTTCGCGTGTTAAGACTTTATTTGAAAAGTTCACAAGCGACAAGTTATTTCAATAAATTTTATTTTCAAAAGTTATAAAAATACTAGAAACTTTTTTATTGATTGCAAACTTAGTTTCCAACTTAGTTCTATAAAATCAAATTGCTGTGTTATTTAGAGTACGAAATAAATGAGTATCACAACTTTGTTTTTATAATAATTAAGCTTGATAACGCTTTTTCTGAAAAATATAAAGTAATGTAAGGTTGGTATTGGTCAAGTATATGACAACAATATCGAGTATAGCTTTAAAATTACCCAATAATATTCTTCAACAAAAATCGACATAAAAAAATGTATAAAAAATATTTTCAAGAATAAAAAACACTGAGTATCACTTTCTCCCGAGTATATCTTCTATACTTTTGAAAAAGAAAAAAAAAGATTCGCTACTACGGCACCGTATATCAACGTCAAGTTAAACTCTTATACGTGAATGGCTCGAATATGGGACGTGAAAGTGAAAACTGAAAGGAATAAAGGCAGTTTTTTTCATAGTGAAACGTTCTTCAGTATTATGGCGGTTGATAAACACACAAAAGATAGCGTATGAGCCTGTCGTAAGCCTTGGCAAAGCAAGAAAAAAATCTTAAGTATTAACGTCCTTCATATTTTCAAAATGCGGAAATAAGTCAGTATACAAGATATGTTACCAGTTTTCACCCGTATTTTGTGGGAAATACTTTCTTCACCCGGATAAAAAGTAGACTATGGTTATCCTCGACAAATGGGCTTTCTAACGTTGAAAGATTTTTTAGAGACGACCACCCCACCTGTACCCACTGTTCAACCATCAAAAACGTTTGTCGTCCTTAAACTATGAACAAAAATGCTATTCTACCTAAGTGTACCTATAATATCAAAGACACATTTCAACAACTTCAAAATGCGCTATTATTCATACTTATTTCGTTGCGGTCGTTTCGCAAACGAGAATAATAGGTACGCCACCGTATTATACCTAATATTCTCTACAAAACAGGACTTGCTCTGAAAATAGCTGGCTATTTCGAAGTCTAGTCTAGTGATCCAAACCACACGTACCTAGAAGCTCTATTTTAATGTCTATTTTGAAATAGCATTATCACTTTTTTTTTCTAATTGCTGTGTCTAACACATAGGGTATTTATGACCATTTAATTTGAATTCGTTAAGGCTATGTGTATCATTAACATTTAAGCTCTTAACTAAAATAAGTTTTAAATATTAATGGATAATAACATGAAAAGAAATGGATTATGATTTTGCTGAAAACGAACGGAATACCAAAAAAAAGTATAAAGATAGTTATTTGGACCTTAACATTTATAACTCTGATACAAAAATACTTCAGCTCACTAATGAATGATCCATTAAAAAAATTACCACGAACCAAAATAAGAATACACACCCAGAAATAGATCCAATTACTCAAACGGCCGGCGACACATTTAATCATAAGTTAAACCCACGAAAAATTAGGTCACTAACTCCACGTGAGTATTTTCGAACAAATCGATATTCTCGACCTATTGCACTAAATACTGTGTGACTTTTATAAGGTGGCCTAAAAATAATAAAACATTTTCAGCCACATGGACTGGCCATGCATCAATGATGCATAAGCTGTGATCACGCGAGCTACTAAACGGACACAGGCAGAAAAAAAAACTATGAGCATTTTTCCTAGAAATATAACAGTCGATAACACGGTGTAATTATCAAGGTATTATGTATGAAGGTAGGATATATTGATCACGCTTTTATTTCTTTAGAAGTCGACTTTCTGTGGAATGCGGGTTTGTAATAGATTTTTATTTGTAGAAGTAAAGGTTAGATTTATGATTTGATTTTAGTATTAAATGCTTATGGTTCTCGTGAAAGGGCAATTAATTTACGATGTTACATTTTATTTGTTTTGGAATTTTCTTTTTACTAAATGGTGGAGATATGCGGAGACGTTAATCTTATGCTAAATGCGTCGTTAAACTCTCGCTTTTATAATCGGCTATTAATGTGGATTCTTACCTTAAAACTGACGTTTTTCTTCAAGAGGTTAAACGTGGCTGTGTGTGTGTAAGTAAAATCGTTTTCTTATGTAACTACCGGATAAGGAAGATAATTATGTAGGTACCTGAAAATAAAGATAAAATATAAAATTAATATTACGCATTGCATTAATATGATTGACCATAATCTGTTTATTATTTATCAATTAAAATAAAGAGTATTTACACTGCGTCTGTTTGCTTTATACAGATTAAATAAAACACCAAAAATGGTACGAAAGTAAACACATAAAATATTAAATAACAGCCAAAAAAATGTATATGTAAAATAATATTAACACTACCATACCAACAATGTATGAGCACACCAACTTTTTAGTCGAAAAACAAAATAATTATTTACCCAGCCCAGTTCTGTGTTTCAGTACTTTTTTGTTTAACTATTTAACCAGGGAACAGAACCGAGGTCTTTGTAACCATAATGTCATATGAAATAGGCCCATGGGAGCTCATGGCGACTAGCCGTTGATTACCATGGCCTCACATGCCAGCTGATGGTACTATGCAAATATACAACGCATGTCTGATGGCCTGATAAAGTGAAGGTTATGTTATATGATGTTTAATTACATTGAAACGGTCATGGTATTTGCCGTAAATGTATGACATGGTTGTTATGGTGCCTAAAGGGTTTGTATCATTCGTTTTTTTTAGTTTCATGGTCAATGTCGTAATAGAAAGTGAATGGTATGTTTTCGGTGGAGACCATTGTTTGGTGCTATGATCAAACAATATTCTTCTAGAGTACCTATTGCTGATATTTGACCAATAAAAGACGAACTGCAAAAAACTGCAAAATTCAATCATTAGTTTTGAATTTTCAACATACTTATCAAAAGTTAAACCAAGTTAAAAGAAAAGTTACGAATTTATTTTATAGGAATTGTAATATAAATATGTATGCCCGAATTTATTTCAGTAATGTAATAGAATTACATTGTATATTTAATTACTCCTTATCTAAAATTAACTATTACCTATATGTACGTAACATAAATAATATCATACATTGTTGCACTTTAGTTATAACTAGTTGACACACTATAAGACCTTCTACGTTAGGTAAGTAAACTTAAGTCTATGTACGTCCCTGTTTAACTCAGAACTAACAAAGTACTTTATGCTAATAATGTTACTTGAGTTACATGCGTGTCAGTTTGTAGTGTACATCAACTTTTTATACTAAGTACTGTCAGGGGCATAAGTGTAACATTTTTGTGTGGGCTTGACATATAACCCTTGACATTCGCCAACTGTGTCATCCGTTATTATGAAGGAATATAAATAAAATAAAAAATTCTGAAAAAATATCATGATGAACCTTTTAAGGTTCTAGAAAACTTGCTTTAATTTGCCTTTCATAAAATATATAATTTTAAAATTTTGTTAATATGTGCTAAAGTGAATTATTATAAATGATTCAATAGTGATTTTGTATTTGATTGTCCAACGCAATGCTGTAGCTCTTCAAAGGGGTGAATTAAAAATAGCAACATAATAATTATCCTAGTTACTTTGTAGTTGTAGGATGTATCGCATAAAAGAAATCATTTTTTTCTTTTAATAAAACTAATCTTAAAATAATTGAACCGATCCTATCTAGGTCCTAAGAACTGCCACTTTAATATATCGATGACAATTTATTTATTTTTAACTTAGGTACTACTCCCCACCCGTGTCTCGTGGGAACTACATCCCTCCTCAAGCTAGACTTTCTCTGTACCAAATTTCATTAAAATTGGTTTGGTAGTCTTTTCGCATCTATAATACCAGTAAGGGCCAGGCCACAACAGTGCGTTGCGCCGTCGCATCGCAAAAACAACAATGCACAGCTATTTTCGTTGTTCGTTGTTCGTCGTTGATTTTTGCGATGCGACGCCGCAACGCACTGTTGTGGCCTGGCCCTAAGGATGACTGAACATTTGCCAAAAAAAAGTTCGTACAAAGTTTGTTCTCTTTTCTCATAACCCATACAATCAATACAAACATACATAAATANCTACTAGTTACGTAGGATGTATCGCATTAAAAGAAAACAATTATTTCTATTAATAAAACTAATCTTAAAATAATTAGACCGATCTTAGATAGGTCCTAAGAACAGCCACCACAATATATCGACGACAATTTATTTATTTTTAACTTACTATTCGCCATCCGTGTCCCTTGGGAACTCTTACCCCTTTCCCGTAGCCAGATAAAAAATTAAGTATGCTCTTTCTCAGGCTAGACTTTCTGTGTACCAAATTTTATTGAAATTGGTTTGGTAGTCTTTTCATGAAAGAAATTCGCACTTACCTACAATGTAAGGATAACTGAATATAAAAAAAATGTTCGTACAAAGTTTGTTCTCTTTTCTCATAACCCGCACAATCAATACAAACATACATAAATCTATTTCAAACTGTTTGCACTTTTCGATATTACTTAATAATCCCCGTATTTTATGCCGTGAACGTTTCTGAAGCTTACCAAGAAAATATGTTTGCTACAAAAATCGGTTTCCCTAAAGTACATCGTTTGAATATTAATCTAAGAGTGTGTTTATTTCTTCACTTATCTTGGATTTAAGATTAATGTTGAAAAAGGTTGGGTCGTCTTTTGCGTCAACAGATAGTAAGTAGTTTTTTTGTGACAAATGTTTATGTAATTGGTATAAAAAGATTTAGATGTCTAAAAGAATAATTTGTTTTGTGTAAATAAGTTCCTCTTCAGCAAACTATTTGGCATCATTCGCTCATATAAATAGCATATAATAAAATAAACGGCACTTTTCAGTTTCTTCTGAATAATATCTTGTCAATACTACAATAACAATGATGGCATTACCATATGCCTCGTTTTAGCTCAGCTCGTCAATATGGCATTGAAATGTTCTTAAACTTGGCAAGCGTGTCAAATAAACAAATGAATTCTGTAAACCTTACTTCTATCGAACTGTTAACAACATTAA
>NWSH02000525.1:9057901-9072647 GCA_002382865.2 Heliothis virescens | reverse complement strand
TTATTCTATTCATTTTAAGGGACAGTGAATACTATACACCGACCAGTAAACAGTACTCAAAAAAAAACGTAACTACTAAAATAGTAGTCCATATCTTACATTTGGCGTATCAAACGTAATTTAAATGTGGCAAAACAAAAGATATTCCTAAAAATAAAAATTCCTTTCTTTTTTCACAAAAACATTGCTTCAAAATCGCAAAGTAAAATAAACACAGAGGATAAATCCCACAGAAATGTCTTAGAAAACAGTTTCTTTTCAAACAATCTACTGTCTTGGAAAACTACATAGTTATAAAATCAAAGATTCCTTAATGTAACTCGTTTTATGCATCGTCTCAAGCATTTCATGCATATTAGAAGAGCTGATTGAAAAGGGGCCGAGAAGTATTCCCACTAACAAAGGGATGCGAGGTGAAAAAACGATGAAGGTTTTAATATTATTGTCAGAGGAGTGTAAATTGCGAACTTTGTCAAACCAAAACTCGTTGCTAGCGTTGATTAGGTTTTTTTTTTTATGAATAAAAATGATATATTTTTGCTAAAGTATGGTTCTTTTTTGTAATAAGTTAATGAATCTAACGCGATATTTTAATGTTTTTTTTTAAATCTATTCTAAGACCTTGTGAAATAACTAAAAAATAATAATGTGCTTTATAAGCTTTTCAAACTGATTTAATTCTGATCAAAAACTATGTAAATTAAAAGTTGAGGACATGTTATTGTGATTTATTTCCATTCAGGAATCAAGAAAGGAAGAGGTTTCGACGAATTGAACTTAAGTCTTCCTACTGGCCTGATAATCAGAGAGGTAGCAGTCTGTGTTGGCTTACACAAACTTGAAAGCCACCAAGTAATTTCGAATCTGCCATAGAGGAGTACGCGGATCGATTCATACCCATGCTTTATAAGGATGACTGGAAAGGCTTTGAACCATTCCCTATTTGTTCTACACAGAATACCCAAATAGGGATCCTCAAACAAGTGGAATGGGATTTGGAATTTTATCAATGAAGGCAATGCCGTGGTGAGACTAAATTAATTAATGCCATATCGTTAGGAAAAATTACTTAAAATTAATTATGAGTTTTTATAGATTTTTCAGTAATTATGTTACAGAATTAAGGTTTCTTGCTATATCTAAAAGCCATTTGCTAGATTCTCGTCAATAGTGATTCTTAAGAAATGAAGACGTTTACAGATATTATTTTCTTCTCACATTAATAAAGCACGAATACCTAACATTTTCAAGTAATTAAGTTTTTAACCAAAAAAGAATGCTTCTCGCCTTTACAGCGGACTTTTATTAATTTTCCCTTACGGCGTCCCGCAATGTCACTAGGTCTTTCCAGTTTCTTATTCAATTTGTAAGAAGTCTTTTAACTTTTATTTTCACAGAAGAATGCTTTTTGTAACTTCGGCGCTGACGGCGTTTAATGAGAATGAATTAAGAAAAAAAACTCTGTACAAACGGCACTAGTATAAATAAATTGTTGGAGTTATAACAAAAAAAAATATGTAATTTGGAAACTTTAGGAGTGATGACATGGGCTTAAAGAAATTAAGCAATTTTTAAATTTTCAAACTCTACAATTTATTTCCACCTAAAAATGTTTTATTTATATAACAACAATGCCATATTTTAATCGCTCGTAATATATAAAAAGTCCTTGATAGAATTAATAATACTAACTTTAGTGTTCTTATCAACTAAGTTTTTTTTGTTCGTTATTTATTACAATTTTCAATGTCAGAAAAGCAGTGTTTTACATTGTACTTAAAACAAAACAAGTTACAGCACATAACAATTAGGTAGGTACCCTCTAAAATAAAACCAACCGCCATAAACTTGAAGTGAACGAATTAATTTACATATATTTACATCACCTTATTCTATTACACAAAAAAAAAACTTATCCTAAGACCTATTAAAAAAGCGCATCAAAAAATTCGATCCTCATACGCTGTCAACCGGTGTAGTGTAGCCCAATAGGCTGGCCGCAGTTGCCACGCTTGATGGCAATGCCTTAGTCGCTGGGCGAAGTAAAGGCTTAGCCTTTGGGTCAGCGAGGAAGTGTCAACAAGGCGTTTGGAAATATCCTTAAACAAGCAGAAGGGGTTCGTGACCCAGCGCCCGAGAGTTTCGACCCCAAACGGCGCTCAAATATATAAAATTGCCGATAAGGCTTACTATATTTGCGCCGCCTTGAGGTTCTCTCTTGTGCAGGCGGCAGAGCCAGCACAACACGCAGTCCTAGAAGTGGGATGGAAGCAAAGATATCGACGCAGGTCGCGTCCCACACTAAAAGTCCTAGCCCATTCCACGGAATAGCGGACGATACCGTCTGGTCTCTTGCATCGTCGCGTGCCAAAAGCCATTTGGCTCAAAGTACAAGCTGGAACGCGACGGCAACAAGAGGCTCGACGGATGACCAGTCGTTGATGTTCGCAAGGTGACGTGGTATGCGGCCCGCACTGCGGCTGCTACGACAGGGCCGTGGTGACCGAGGCTGCTGACAACTTCCCCACAGTGGCAGCCGATGATTTTCTTGTTTAGTTGGCCTGAATGCATTTATTTCAGGACTACAAACTCTGGTCCAATTTTAACATCACATTAATAAGAATAAAAACCGCCAAGTGCGAGTCGGACTCGCACACGGAAGGGTTCCGTTCCACTATCTGTTGAAATAATACACGTAACTTTTACTACAATTAGCCAAAACACAAATATATGAATAAACAAGTTATCATTTGCGGGTTACCGCAAAAAGAGCCTATTGTCTCAAAAACCACTAACTGTAATCTGTTTCAAACCAATTTTTGTTAGTAGTTTTATTGAGATCTATAACATATAATTTTTTTCAAGATTTTTTCACTTGGTAGTTTTGAAATTACAGGGGCAAATTACACCTTTTGCACTTTGGAATGTTCCACTCTAAAATTGATTGACTTTAGGAAAAAATGGTTTTAGAAACCTCAATCTCCATTTTAAAGACCTACTTCTATGACACCCCACAAGTATAGGTTAGATAAAAAAAAATGTTTTTAGTTTCAGTTCCATGTATGGGGGAACCCCCCTCTAATATTATTTTTTTTTTTATTTTCTTCATAAGAATTCGTAAAGTGGTCAAATGAAATATACATCTACCTACCAAGTTTTAACTGTGTAAGTCCTAATAGTTTCGGATATAAGTGGCGTTTACATCGGAACGGACGGACAGACAGACAGACAGACAGACAGACAGACATTGACGAATCTATAAGGGTTCCGTTTTTTTTGCCATTCGGCTACGGAACCCTAAAAATAATGTATAATTTGGTACATTCGAATAAGATACCATGGTAAATAGTTACGTCCTATTTACACAAGCAAAATAAATAGAAGTGTCGTGTTTTGAAATAAATAAAATTGAACTAGTTAACTTTCAATATAACCCATAAAAAACATGCAACTGTAATTAAAAACATTTCGATTGGCACTATTGAAATTCTACAGCTTTTTGACCAGACATTTATTGGTAATGGTATGCAGTATAACATGCTAACTGAACAAGAAAATTAATTTTGTACGAGCCACAACTGTGACCCCACACTAAAAAAGAAGTTGATTGCTCACCTTCGAATTATTTCAAAATGATTTCCGTTAAAATATTGAAGCAGAAGCATGAACTGGGAAATTTAATCTAAGCCTTTAAAAGTTAATATTTTTGTTAAAGTTACAAACATTTCTTTAATTCCATTGAACAGCAAAACTGTATGTATGTTTTTTTATAATCCGTATAAAAAAAATTGTTATTCTCTTTTAGAAATTAATATTAGTACATTAATTGTGGAAGAAAAAAGAAAGGTGCTGCGGTCGACATGCAAGAAAATAAGAAAGTGGGATTGAGCATATTTGTTAATACATCAGCTCAAACACAATATTGGGTAAATATAGTAAATACAAACTATCAACCACCAGGTTTCGACCTTCGCAGACCAGATTGCTGTGAACATATTTCCATTAAAACTTTATGCTTATGTTCCACTTATTCGGCTTTCAATAATTTCTGTAGCAACAAGCCAAAGTTTATTGCTGTATCGTTACCGCAAAAGTTTGTGATTCAGCTCTGTGTATTTACCAATTGCCTATCGTAGTGGTATTCGTTACAAACCGGGTCTGTTTTTGCTGTGGCTATCATATTTTTGGAAATGAAAATAGGTTGGTGTTTTTAATTCAATTGTATTTTTCGGTGTAATTGAAAATATGAAGCGGTGAAAAGTCAGCAGGGATTTGGGTCGTACTTGCAATGGGGTTGATTTCGATGTGACACCGGCATAAAGTTTAACACAAGTGATATATTTATGATCCCATATTTTTAACCCTTATCACAACCAACAAAACATGATTCTACTGAATCATCAATGAACGATCAAGGGGGTCATACTGATAATTACCCATCGGATAAAAAAAGCCAACAAACATCTTTCTAACATAAATATGACCGTACTTGGAATCGAAGCCGGGAACCGCATTTCAAAATTGAGAGTCTGTTCTCCAATACAATCATCAAAAAGCTAACAAACCAAATAACCCCTTTAACAATTCCCAATTAAAAACACGAGTTCTGACGTAATTAACCAAAACAGTCAGCTGTTTAAAAAACCATGATAAAATAGCACTATTTATAGTTCTACAAGGAAAACGTCAGTTCTTGATAGTACGGCTTTTCCATTTTTCGTCACAAAAGTTTTGTTTCAATTTCGAATAGGTTACAAATATAAATTACGACCAGTTCCACGTGCCAGATGAATTTAGTTCGTGAGACACGCAAAACTTCCTTACCGATTAATTAATGTTGGAATTAAAAAGTGTAAATGATTAAGTAGTCTTAGTGCTTAAGTTATTATAAGTGGGCTCCAAAATGTAATAATTTATGCTAATTACAAGTTGCATGAAATTATGAAGCCAATCCTTTACGATATTTTTCTTTATCGTGTTGTAAGTTTAGGGTCAATTGACTTTGACATAATATTTGAAAACCAACTTAGTTTAGATAGTTTGGTATGAGTTTTAGATGATTGTATCCATAGAATTTTTTTTATGAAACAGCTATAACGTGTAACATTTTTTTTTATAAAAGATCAGAATGGTTTTCTTCTCTATAAAGATCTTATTGTACAGTATACAATTTTAAGTTTACTATTTACCGCATACCATTTACTAAAAAAATAACGGCCAAAGTGCGAGTTGGACTCGCGCACGAAGGGTCCGTACCAATTATCTATGAAAAATTGAACGTATCTATTACCTACAACTAGCCAAAATACAAAACATTTTTCGGACCCAAAAATAACTTGTTTTCATACAACGTATGAAAAAAACCGCAAATTATTAAACTGTGTTTTTCAATACCAAACGTAGTGAAAAACAAATTTTAATTTGCGGTTTCCACCGACGTTATATTTTTATTTTTGTATTTGTTGTTAGGCTATAGCTGGCAACAATAATAACATAATTGCTGTGAAAATTTCAGCTTTCTAGCTATCCACGTGTTAATGAGATACGCGCGTGGAGACAGACAGACAACGAGTCTTAGTAATAGGGTCCCGTTTTAACCCTTTGGGTACGTAACCCTAAAAAATGCATCGCAATGTTAATGAAAACGGTTATGAATATCAAAAATAAATATAATAACAAAATCTTCACTTTATTTGTGGTGAAATACAAAAACTTACCCATATGGTAGTTTCCTATACCATATTCAAAAGAACTCACTACAAATAGCAGACAGGGTGGCCTTCGTAATTATTGAAAAAAAAATACTCAGCTATCATTATAACGCGTATACTCGTATATCTACAAATCATCAAGCAAATTTAATCTGTAATACCTCGAGTTATTAATTCAAAATCGCATTTGGCTGGTCAATGGCTTTTTTAAAGGAATTTAAGGGCTTGGGTTATGGGAATAACAGTGCTGTTGTTAGGAGATATAACGACGTGGTAGTCGAGAGTCAATAATTTACAAGGTTATCAAGGGGGTTGTTAAGCCAAGCCTCTCTACACTGATTCACTGTAATTGTACTAATGATATAAATTGAAATAACATCATAGTAATATGGATACATTTAGAGAAATTGAAAATTAGCGACTTTGAGCATTTTTTGAGCATAATGAGATGGATAAGACATTCATGGATTGAATTAATAAAAGTATCGTAATTCTCGGCACAAAATTCATTCGATATTTTTTTTTTTTAATTTCATTATTTAATAGTTTACCATGGTCCAACATACAAACAGTGGTATTGTCAAAAGAGAAACTTAATGTTAGGCACTAAACGCCTCAACATGTTCGCGTGTTAACTTTATTTGAAAAGTTTCCACACGCGACAAGTTATTTCAATAAATTTATTTTTCAAAAGTTATAAAAATACTAGAAACTTTTTTATTATTGCAAAACTTAGTTTGTCCAACTTAAGTTTCTCTATAAAATCAAAATTGCTGTGTTATTTAAGAGTACGAAATAAACATGGAGTATCACAACTTTGTTTTTATAATAATTAAGCTTGATAACGCTTTTCTGAAAATATAAAAGTAAATGTAAGGTTGGTATTGGTCAAGTATATGACGACAATATCGAGTATAGCTTTTAAAATTACCCAATTAAATTCTTCAACAAAAATCGACATAAAAAAATGTATAAAAAATATTTTCAAGAATAAAAAAACACTGAGTCCTTTTCTCCCGAGTTATTTATCTTCTATACTTTTGAAAAGAAAAAAAAAGATTCGCTACTACGTGCACCGTATATCAACGTTTCAAGTTAAACTCTTATACGTGAATGGCTCGAATATGGGACGTGAAGTGAAAACTGAAAGGAGATAAAGGCAGTTTTTTTCATAGTGAAACGTTCTTCAGTATTATGGCGGTTGATAAAACACACAAAAGATAGCGTATGAGCCTGTCGTAACCTTGGCAAAGCAAGAAAAAAATCTTAAAGTATTAACGTCCTTCATATTTTCAAAATGCGGAAATAAGTCAGTATACAAGATATGTTACCAGTTTTCACCGCGTATTTTGTGGGGAAATACTTTCTCACCGGATAAAAAGTAGCTATGGTTATTCCGACAAATGGCTTTTCTAACGTTGACAAGATTTTTTAGAGACGACCACCCCACCTGTACCACTGTTCAACCACTCAAAAACGTTGTCGTCCTTTAAACTATGAACAAAAATTGCTTTCTTACCCTAAAGTGTTACCCCCTATTAATATCAAAGACAACATTTCAACAACTTTCACAAATGCGCTATTATTCATACTTATTTTCGTTGCGGCGTTTCGCAACAGAATAATAGTACGCCACCGTATTATACCAATATCTCTACAAAACAGGACCTTGCTCTGAAATAGCTGCTATTTCGATAGTCTAGTCTAGTGATCCAAACCACACGTTACCTAGAAGCTCTATTTTAAATGTCTATTTTGAAATAGCATTATCACTTTTTTTTTCTAATTGCTTGGTGTTCTAACACATAGGTATTTATGACCATTTAAATTGAATTCGTTAGGCATGTGTATTCATTAACATTTAAGCTCTTAACTAAAATAAGTTTTAAATATTAATGGATAATAACATGAAAAGAAATGATTATGATTTTGCTGAAACGAACGGAATACACAAAAAAGGTATAAAAGATAGTTATTTGGAACCTTAACATTATTACTCTGATACAAAAAATACTTCACTCACTAATGAATGATCATTAAAAAAATTACCACGAAACCCAATAAGAATTAACACACCCAGAAATAGATCCAATTACTCAAACGGCGGCTGACCATTTAATCATAAGTTAAACCCACGAAAAAATTAGGCACTAATCCCACGTGCAGTATTTTTCGAAACAAATCGATATTCTGCGACCTATTGCACTAAATACTGTGTGACTTTTATAGGTGGCCTAAAAATTAATAAAACTTTTCAGCCACATGGACTGCCATGCATCAATGATGCATAAAGCTGTGATCACGCGAGCTACTAAACGGACACAGGCAAGAAAAAAAACAACTATGAGCATTTTCCTAGAAATATAACAGTCGATAACACGGTTGTAATTATCACCAGGATTATGTATGAAGGTAGGATATATTGATCACGTCTTGGATTTCTTTAGAAGTCGACTTCTGTGGGATGCGGTTTGTAAAGATTTTATTTGTAGAAGTAAAGGTTTTAGATTTTTGATTTGATTGTAAGTATTAAATGCTTATGGTTCTCGTGAAAGGGCAATTAATTTACGATGTTACATTTTATTTGTTTTTTGGAATTTTCTTTTTACTAAATGGTGGAGATATTGCGGCAGAACGTTAATCTTATTGCTAAATGGGTGTTAAATCTCGCTTTTAAATCGGCTATTAATGTGGGATTCTTACCTTAAACCTGACGTTTTTCTTTCAAGAGGTTAAACGTGGCTGTGTGTGTGTAAGTAAAATCGTTTTTTATGGGTAACTACCGATAAGGAAGATAATTATGTAGGTACCTGAAAATTAAAGATAAATATATAAATTAAATTTACGCATTGCATTAAGATGATTGACCTATTATTCTGTTATTTATTTATCAATTAAATAAAGAGTATTACACTGCGTCTGTTTGCTTTATACAGATTAAAAAAAAACACAAAAGGTACGAAATATAACAACATAAATATTAAATAACAGCCAAAAAATGTATATGTAAAATATAATATTTAACAACTACCATACCAAACAATGTATGAGCACACCAACTTTTTAGTCGAAAAACAAATAATTATTTACCCAGCCATTCTGTGTTTTCAGTAACTTTTTTGTTATACTATTTAAACCAGGGAACAGAACCGAGTCTTTGTAACCATAATGTCATATGAAATAGGCCCATGGGAGCTCAAATGGCGACTAGCGTTGATTACCATGGCCTCACATGCAGCTGATGGTACGTTGCAAATATACAACGCCATGTCTGATGGCCTGATAAAAGTGAAGGTTTTATGTTATATAGTTTAATTACATTTAAACGGTCATTGGTAATTTGCGTAAATGTATGACCATGGTGTTTGGTGCCTACAAGGGTTGATATCATTCGTTTTTTTTAGTTTATGGTCAATGTCGTAATAGAAAGGGGAATGGTATGTTTTCGGTGGTGAGACATTGTGTTTGGTGCATGATCAAACAATATTCTTCTAGAGTAACCTGATTGCTGAGTATTGACCAATAAAAGACGAAATGCAAAAAACTGCAAAATTCAATCATTTAGTTTTGATTTTCAACATACTTATCAAAAGTTAAACCAAGTTAAAAGAAAAGTTCGAATTTATTTTATAGGGAATTGTAATATAAATATGTATTGCCCGAATTATTTCAGTAATGTAATAGAATTACAATTTATATTTAATTACTCCTATCTTAAAATTAACTATTACATTATGTACGTAACATAAATAATATCATACATTGTTGCACTTTAGTTATAAACTAGTTGACAACACTATAAGACCTTCTAAGTTAGTAAGTAAATTAAAAGTTATGTTACTCCCTATTTAACTCAGAACTAACAACGTACTTTATGCTAATAATGTACTTGAGTTACATGCGTGTCAGTTTGTTAGTGTACATCAACTTATTTATACTAAGTACTGTCCAGGGCATAAGTTGTAAACATTTTGGTGTTGGGCTTGACATATTAACCCTTACATTCGGCCAAACTGTGGTCATCCGTTATTTATGAAGGAATATAAATAAAATAAAAAATTTCTGAAAAAATATCCATGTATGAACCTTTTAAGGTTCTAGAAAACTTTGCGTTTAATTTGCCTTTCATAAAACTATATAATTTTAAAATTTTGTTAATATGTGCTAAATGAATTATTATAAATGATTCAATAGTGATTTTGTATTTGATTGTCCAACGCAATTGCTGTAGCCTCTTCAAAGGGGTGAATTAAAATAGCAACATAATAATTATCCTAGTACTTTGTAGTGTAGATGTATCGCATAAAAGAAAATCATTTTTTTCTTTTTAATAAAACTAATCTTAAATTAATTGAACCGATTCCTATTCAGGTCCTAAGAAACTGCACTTAAAATATATCGATCCATTTATTTATTTTTAACTTAGGTACTACTCCCCACCCGTGTCTCGTGGGAACTACATCCCTCTCAAGCTAGACTTTCTCTGTTTACCAAATTTCATTAAAATTGGGTTGGTAGTCTTTTCCGCATCAAAAAAAAAAAAAATATAATACCAGTAAGGGCCAGGCCTACAACAGTGCGGTTGCGCCCGTCGCATCGCAAAAACAACAATGCACAGCTATTTACGTTGTTCGTTTGTCGTCGTTTGATTTTTGCGATGCGCGCGCAACGCACTGTTGTGTGCCTGGCCTAAGGATGACTGAACATTTGCCAAAAAAAGTCGTACAAAGTTTGTCTCTTTTCTCATAACCCATACAAAATCCCCAAATAAACAAACATAACCCATAAAAATATATTTCAAAACCTTGTTTTTTGCACTTTTCGATATTAACTTAATAATCCCCGATTTTATGCCGTGAAGCGTTTTGAAGCTTAACCAGAAAATATGTTTGCTACAAAAATCGGTTTCCTAAAGTACATCGTTTTGGATATAATCTAAGAGGTGGTTTATTTCTTCACTTATCTTGGAGTTTAAGATTAATGTTGAAAAAGGTTGTCCGTCTTTTGCGTCAACAGGATAAAGTAGTTTTTTTGTGACAAATGTTTATGTAATTGGTATAAAAAGATTTAGATGCTAAAAAAATAATTTGTTTTGTGTAAATAGTTCCTACTTAGCAAACTATTTGCCATCGTTCGCTATATAATAGCATATTAATAAAAGATAAACGGCACTTTCAGTTTCTTCTGAATAATATCTTGCTCAATACTACAATACAATGATGCATTACCATATGCTCGTTTTAGCTCAGCTCGTCAATATTGGCATTGAAATTCGTTCTTAAACTTGGCAACGTGTCAAAATAAACAAATGAATTCTGTAAAACCTTACTTCTATTGAACTGTTAACAACATTTAACCCGCTGTGACGTGAGGTGGGGTATGTCATACCCGCATGTTTTAAAACGCAAAATTATTTAATGTATCGTTGCCCTATGTGAGTCCGCCTTTGTAGTAGCCTGGAAGCATGGGTGCAGGGGACGTGTATACGACAGCAAGTCAGTTGTGACAGCGGAGACTGAGAGTACATTGAAGCGTAAACGCTGCTTGGGCGTATGTTATCCCGACTCGTAGTCGGTGTTACATATTTTGGGTTAACATTAAAGTTTTATGTTTTTTTTTTTATTATTTAATATTATAGTTTATTTGAGGTTTACCAAGATGTCTTATGAAGAAAATGTACGTCGGCTGCAAGAATTGTTAGAAAACTGCTCAAATGCTAATGGAACACGTGAATTTAGTGTGCGGAGACTGTACTGATTTGTAGGTGCAACTTTGGCGCTATGTAACATAATCTCATAAGATTTTACATTATTTTTTTTATTTTAATTATTAGAGGATACCTTGATTTACCAAAGAAGTTGGAATTTTGTTAGATTTTTATGCGAAAACCGATTAAACCACCGAAGCCTTTATTTTTTTCATCAAAAAACTAGACACATTGTTATTTCAATAATAAATAAAAATTTTGGACTAACACATATTTTTTTTATTACTAACCTTGTTAAGTGGATTCTATTATTGTTATATGTTCATTAAAAATGCTAGTTATACAATTACATTTCAAAATAACGTATGTTCAAAATTACGGGCATCTCATACCCACCTCATAGCCGGTGTAACAATTTCTCACCTCATTCACGCCGGGTTAAGTGCAGTATTCAACACTTCTTTATGGATTCCTTATGAACGTGGAAATAAATGGTTTTGCCAAAGGGCCCAAGTTCACCGTTAACGTCCATTTTTCTTAAAACAGCTGATTACATTGAAAAAAGAACGTACAAATTCATATTCAGAAATGTTTTAGGAAAACTGGCGTTTATGTTGTCGGTGGCCCCTTTTTCTTTTTTTTTTCGATGGGAAAACATACAACAACAAAATAACAACACCGTGAGGGAGTGTCAGACTTTTACTGACTAAAACCCACCGTGTTCCTTCGGGAGCCCTTTGTGCGCCAGGGCCGCGGTAACTCTTTCGAACAACCCGCAGCCCCGACAGTCTCTGAACCTAGTGGGCCCCGCAGTTGTCGTTGGCCACTTGGATTCATAATTAGAACATCTTTAGTTTTAAATCATAGTCTTCTTCTTTATTCCCTCATTGATTAGTTTTGTTCGGAAATATAACGATCGTTGCGATCAAATTACACCCACGTGTACAGTACAAGGTGACATAACATTAAATTAATGAAACCCAGGAAATATAAACACAATTCACACCGCTTCGTGTGTACATTATTAATCAAATGATGCGTGAAAAATTCAGCTGGTGCGGAGTAAATAAATCATAAGTCAACAGTAACTAAAAATAGGTGGTTCACGGCAACGTTTTATCGATTTTAAAATGTTTGAACGTGAAAGTTATTTTAAATGACATTAGCAATATACTCGAATTTTTATATTAAATGGGTAGCCAAATCGATACGAGTTTTTTTTGTTATAAACAACAAGGGGACAGAATTTTGTTTGTGCCAAAAATCCGTAGCAAAAAGGGCGTTCAGTTTTCGCCGAATTTTCCGCCAAAGTATTTTTTTTCTTTATTGACAGAAAGCACTGAATACTTTTGGCAAAATAAAGGTATGTAGGTTAATTTTAGCAGAGTTTGTCAATGATATATTAGCATTGTAAGCATTTTAATCAAAAACACCCAGCTATGGCAGAAACAAACAAAACTCAGATAAAATTATATTAGAAAAAATCCTAAAATATAATTATGCAAAGACTTTTTCCAAGTCCACCTTTATTTAAAACTACGCCTAATTCTGTTTGTACTTGCTTCCAAGTTACTTTCGTTTTAAGACTTAAGAACTCTCGCTGTTGAGTACCGGTCTAATTAACTTTGTGTACAAAGCTCGGACGAATTAAGCTTACGTGGCCATTTGTGTACTCACCGCTTATATTTTTTTTTCGTTTACGAGAAAGTTCGAGAAACTTTTTGAGTCTTTATAAGTATTCGATTAGGCGGGTAATCGAGCGAATAATGCGATTAACTTTGAACACCGCTGGCTGAGTTTAATGACCCCTGGATTTTTTTATTTTTAAAAGGCGGGTTAAGTATGCTGTAATTTGTATGGCTTTACTTATAATATTCCATACTGTATTTTTTAAAGATTATATATTGTTGATCAAAAAATTTCATTTTCTGATTAAAAATCTGCAAAACGGTGGAAACATTACCACTCGATGTTCTTGCATACGTGACCTAAAATTTACAGTGTATCTCTTCCTCGTTGATATTCGTTGGAAACCAGCCAAGCCACAAAGAAAAAAATATATGTCAAAGAAAGTAAACAGACGCCCTTTAAAACTCGAGCTATTTTAAAAAGAAAGCTGAACACTTTTTTAAACCATCGTTTTTTTTTCCTCTATTAACTGTGTACTATATACACATACTATATACCTCTATAACATATTATGGTAAATACAAATAGGTACATCTGTTCCTTTTATTCCACAATGAGTATACGTAATCTTAGGTATAATATGAGGTAACCTCTGGAACTTTTAAATAATAGAAGTTTTGAAATAATGACGAATTTGATCTAGTGTCGTTGACCAGTATTCCTTTTAGTACTAGAATACTCCATATATGTATATTATATCAGCTTGCCTCAGGTTTCATTTACACATCATGAGTGACGTTACTCAGAAGCTAGTTAATAAATTAAAATAACTATTGAAACAGACAGATCCTCATCAAATTAAACTTCAGCCAGTTTTAACAGAAATTCGCGATGGCAGCTCGGACACCGGATTCGGTGGGAAAATAAAAAAGACTCCACATTTCGGATTGTGGATCCATTCCGGAACAAAAACAAACATTTTTGTCAGCATTTCATTATTGAGCTAGTTTGCTTTTATTCTTACAGCTAGATCATGATTTTACTTATCTAGGCAATACCTACGCCATCTACAGCACGTAAATATTTTTACAAGCTGTATTATAACTTGTCTAGTTAATTAATAAGTACTTCCTTATAAGCCTCTATCCACTACATACAAATTCAAGTCCAACAGTCAAACATTCAGACGGAAATACTTTCGTATTCAAGATTGGTATACGGACAAAAACAAATGAAATTCCCGTCATAAGCAAATAGAATTCCGGCCATTGTTCCAACATTCATAATTTACCCAAAAATCATATCGTTTGAAATTCCCTTCAGCGCAAACGAAGTGGCCAACGTAAATACCATCAAGATAGTGATCGAAATTCAAACACTTTTGTACAATAGGTACGTACAGTCGACAGCAAATCAGTGTACACAAATCCATCAAATTTCTGCGATCGATTTTCAACCTTATTACTACAGTGGAAGGTACATGTTCGATTGGTAAAATTTGCCACATTTGGGTACACTGACTTGCTGTCAACTGTACGAAGTCGGAACGGTTTTGCGTCCATGTTTACACTGGCTGGCAAGAAATCACAACCGTGCGATTTAAAACTAAAGGTCAACTTGCCATTTTATGGCTGTCATTTGTGGGTAATGGTGATAACAGTGGTGCATGACTGCATTTTATGTTCTGCGAATAAAAATC
>NWSH02000525.1:9043764-9056311 GCA_002382865.2 Heliothis virescens | reverse complement strand
ACTGTACGAAGTCGGAACGGTTTTGCGTCCATGTTTACACTGGCTGGCAAGAAATCACAACCGTGCGATTTAAAACTAAAGGTCAACTTGCCATTTTATGGCTGTCATTTGTGGGTAATGGTGATAACAGTGGTGCATGACTGCATTTTATGTTCTGCGAATAAAAATCCGTGTTGGCTTTTGTTTTTTAATGGGGTGGAAATTAAATGGAACTTGAGATGCTTTACTGTGCGTCCTATGTGAGTGATTTGGTTACGAACGCGAAGCGGCCCTACGCGAAGACAACAAACAGTCGATTGCTTTTGAAGTGGCCTACGTGACGAGGCGTGGCGCTTCACAAAGAGCTCGCGATAATTTACCCAAGCAGGACATGCCCTTAATGGTAGAGAGAGCAAGTTGGTGCATTGATGAGCTTGTAATTAAAAAAGTTGGTAGTAAAACCATATTATGTTTGTCAGTGGATGGGCTACCATTCATTTCAAATTCATTACAATTAAATTAATTCCAAACGGTGTCATGTTAGGCTGCTGGCTGTTCAGTCTCAGTTCACATTTCAATTCTTTACTTTCTTAACCGATGTTTTTTCTAGTCCCATGCACAACAACACTATCATGCAAGGTTCAAAGAAATAATTTAAATAACAGTAGAAGGCAGCTTAGGCACGTCAAAGTTAAAACAACACAGAAAACTTCATCCATCAAAAATGTTAGCTAAAGAAAATATGAAATTTTAACATGCTCGTTATAAAGTTACGTATGAGAATTAAATTCTTTACTCTAACATTTTGAACTTTGAATACCTTTACAGGGTAATTGTGTAAATAATAACATTTCACATTTATTTTAAAACTACTTTTAAAAGTTAAGTGACTCTTGGCGCGGTCGATCTGTGGATGGATGACCATCTTAACACGACGAGTTGCTCCGTTCAGAAGGAACTCCGTATACATAATCTTTAGCAGTCATTACGGGTAATTATATAGTAATCACATTCAGTTCAAAAAACACCGATGACACGATTCTTTCGATCATCAACACAAACGGTTGTGGTCGGAAACTGACCGAGCTATCAACTGCAGTAAACAAACCATTAAACTGACTCTGTTAATACTCAATTCGTTGACGATTGTAAACATGTTGTCATGTCAGCTTTAGAATCCATTTCTAGAACATTCCAGACGTTTAACCTCATTGAGGAACTAATTATGTCACCACTTGTTTGGGAAAATCGTTTGGATCGACATAATTTAGTCAATGGACTGTGTCCAAAGTAGTGAAAAAAAAAAATATATATTAGATTACTTTGGAATAATGTAGCTTACTGTTACTGAATTAAAGTGGAAAATCGATTGAAGATTTTTCGGGTACGAAAACCACGGTATGTTTCAGAAGTGGTGCAAACGGTGCAGTCTTGTGACAAACAGGAATGTCGTATGGTATACCTAAGAGTTGAATTATAAAAACAATTCTATTAATGTCATTTACGTTTTAAAAACATCCCAATTTTGTGAAAAATACTTTGTGAAAGGTTCATCGACTACTTATGTTTAAATGGCTTTAAATTATCCTCTTGATTAATATAAGACTACTTGCCTACACGATTTATAACATGGATTAAAAATACCTAATGAAAAATAAAAACAAAGATGAAATGAATTTGAAACCTAATTAAAAATAGGTTCTAAAATGTGCTTGAAAAAACATAAATCCTTAAATAAATTAATTAACTAGTTAATACGTTCAAATGCATTCATAGAATTTCGAGCTACCAACGTTGCGTAGCCCGGGGCTTACATATTGATATCTCACGGCGTAATGTATTACAGAAGTACATGTTACTCCGTATATAGGTAGTTATATATCAATTGGCGTACGTCTGAGTGGCTATTGAGTTTGCAAGCTAACGTTATTAGTATTGATATGGTTATAGAACATTCTGGATGAATGTGTCGGATCTTGGAATACAATTGAACAATATTGTCTTCGTTTGTGAAATGAGTTGAACAATCGTAATTTTGATATGCGAAATATTGATTTGCGTGAATTAGTTTACATAGAAACTACTCGTACATTATTATGTCGAAGTTTTCGACAAATTCTTCTCGCACTTGAATTAAAAGTAGCCAATTTACTTTTTTAGGCGCTAAGCGCTCCGCGTACCAAACATTTATATATGTATAGTTGTTTTGATGTGAAAGCGTTACTGACAAACAGTGTTACTTCCGTACTTGTAATACTAATAAGGAATATCTTGATACATAAAAACCGATAATATATTTGTAATCTAATAAATTATATCAAAAGTGAATAGAAAAAGTAATACTTCTAGGCAAGCGTGCTCCGTCTATGCGAGCCTATTGACAATAAAAAAAAATATCACAGCACCTTTACAAAATCAAATAAAAGCTAAAGACCAACCTTGTCGACTACGAATTCTCTACAATATTTTACCCTGTATATTTTACTTCGGCTTACCAGTATTTAAAATTTAAAAGGCCGCTCAATCTTGAATTCCTTTGGGTGTCTATTTTTCAGCCAGTCAGCAACAAGTGAACTAAAGCAAAAGAGTCCGAGAGCTTTGTTTTTAAACTGCTAATTATTATTGTACTCTTTCCAACGACCATCTAATTGTTCTATTATTCCGTTAAGTCTTCCATTTTATTTTTTCCATTCCTTTTCCCGTTTACAGATTGTTGCATTCGCTGAGAAAAAAGAAAAGAGGTGGCTTCGTAATTGTCTGTGGCACGTTTTGTTCTTTATCTGTGTCTGTTAAATCTTTAATGGCGGCTGTATTGTCTTTGGTTTCTGTTGCGCTGTGGTTTGCCTGGTTTTTAGTTAAATTGGTTGTTTTTTTTTTGATACTTTTAATATAAATAAATAATACAATTACGTATAACTCATAAATGTACGATATCTAAAATACGGTTTTTATCTTTGAAATAAATATACCCCAGATTATTCTACTAGGTTCAATTTTGCAATAACAAAAAAAAATACCATTTGCATTATTTTTTGTTTCGCAGAACACTACCTCAGATATTACTCTCCTTTGAACCATCAAAACTTTTTTCGAATTCCATTCTGAAAAAAGTTAGCCAATTAGTCAGACACGTTGGAAGGTTACAAAGGTAGGTAACAAACGTGCATCGGCGTCGAACCACGGTAATAGCTACCATATGGCTTTAATTGAAACCGGCCGTACTGACCCATCGTACCCTGAGGGATGATCAGACGACCAAACAAAAGTCGTTCAATACTTTTATATTTAACTAGCTTCTGCCAGCGGCTTCGCCCGCGCTATACTTGAAATCCCGTTTTTTCCCGTTCCCGTGGGAATTTCGGGAAATCCTTTCTTAGCGGATGCCTACGTCATAACATCTGCCTGCCTCCCAAATTTCAGCCCGATCCATCCAGTGGTTTCGGCTGTGCGTTGATAGATCACTATGTCAGTCAGTCAGTCAGTCACCTTTGAGTTTTATATATTTAGAAGTATCCGTACCATCCATAAAATTCTTCCATTTACATTCAAAACATAATTTACAGTTCACATTCCAGGAATCAATTAAGATAATCAAACAATATTTTTTGGAATAGTCCAACACTTGTTTTCCTCGAGATTTTCTTTGTTTTTAAAAGGGAAATGCTGACTTGGGGAAGTCATTTAAAATTAGTCTAAAACCATTATTAAACATCCATCTTCATACCTATTTTATTTGAAATCTGAATCAGCTGTAAGCAAGAGAAAGCTTGAAGCAACCATGAATAAAATAAGATTATCAAAAATCGATAAATACATATAAGTAATATACAAAATGTTGTCATTATATTAATTTCCCAAAAGCAACTTCATGTGGTATCTATGCTGAAAATAGACTATGTAATAAAATTGGAGACGAAATTATTGGAAATACAATTACCTTCGTTTACGGAAAATTCGATGGATACAATTCTGAAAATATGTATCTGATGTTAAAAAGTCTTTGTTTGCTACTCACAAGTGTATCATTGTTTTGTAATACTTTTACCAGCATTTTTTTAGTAGCCTTTTTATCGTCCCCCTGCTGGGTAAAGGCCTCCTCTCACGCGGAGAAGGATTGAGCATTAATCACCACGCTTTCAAATTTTACAGTCCAGGTTTCCTCAAGATGTTTTCCTTCACCTTTTATCAGCCATTGGTGTCTAAGATAAAATTAGAAAGTACATAAACTCTTAGAAAAGTTGCATTGGAATCATCATTCATCATCAATCATGCCTGACCTGGAATCGAACCCACACACTCATACTTGAGAGGTTGGTGCTTTACCCACTAGGCCACCATGACTATTTACCAGCATTTATTTATTAAAAAAAAAGTTACTCTTCTTGTAAGGATTTAGCTTTAATTTCTTGAAATAATTCGTTTCGTTTAAGTAATTAATTGAAATACAATCATCCAAGACATATCCTCCTGCAACTTTCAATTTGGACACATAAACCTTATAAAACTATGAACAAATCACAATTTCAGTTCAGACTTAAAAACAGAATTAGACATTATCTCCATTATAATTACTAGCCTATGTCCAGCACCTATAGTGACTGCAACGGCGGTTTCAAAGCAGTCAAAAATAACCAAGTCACGTGCAAGTGCATACAACAAACTATAAAATTATTCTCCGCCTGCACATTCAAACTTGCAACAAAAGCCAGTTGGTGGCACGTAGAAACATTGCAACATTGCATATGGGTCGTGTCGTGGTAATGGCCGACATGTAGCTCTAATTGGAAACAGCGTTAGGCTTCAGCCTTTTGGGGTTAATCGTAATATCGGCAAAGGGAATTGTTTGAATGTATGATTTTTTTATTCTCCTTTTGGGGTAAAAAAATATACTGGGGGTTCAGGACTTTTTCTTGCTGGAGTCATTGAGCTTTTGAAATCGACTTACTGCCTTGATAAAACTCTTCAGAGATGTGTCACTGTCCACCAGTGTGGATGAAGACGGTGGGGGACATCGTAAATATACCATTATTTCTTTATATGAAATAATTTGAAGTATAAAAATCAAACATTAAAATATTTCAGATCTAAATTCTTGCTGTGGAGTATACTCAGATGCTCCTAAATTGTGGTAGATTTTACACGATTTTGACAATTCTCAAAGTGGGAAAACTGCAAGATATACGAAGTGCTAAACCACATGATTATCTGATATACCTCCAAGTAAGTTTATGTAAATATCGTCACTGTTTGTCTTGACAAAGATGAATGTACTCTATATACACTAAAAGTTAATGCGATTTTAAAATCAATTTTAATCTCATACATAAAATATGAAAGTGTAATCGAATGTAAAGGTTTGGAATTTAAATAAAGTGTATCGTGTGTGCACTCAAAAATATTTACGTTGAACTTCTTATTATAAAATACTGGAAAATGTAAAGATGAATATTATTAAGAACATTATTCAAAATTAAGCTTTTTCAGACACATACCTAAATATATTATCTAAAAACTACTTACTTAATTACATATTTTGAATCACTTTTCTTTTAACTAAATACATAGGTATTGGCATAAGAATACTAAACAATGAATATCAACCTAAGACCTAGTAACCCGATAGTAATATAAAATGTGAGTTTGACAAAATGTCGTTTTATCCGAAAAGCCAAATTGTTTTGTTGTTAATGGATTTATACGATGCATATAACTTTGTTTGCTTCATTAGTACTTAACGCTTGAATAGCATGGATAATCTCTTAATGGCTTTGGGATATAATTATCTTATTTGACCGACCTTTTACAACTGTACAAGACTGGTTTTGACAGTCTACAATTCTGCAGTGAGTGTCATCTTTTTGCACTGCATAAAATTAAATGAGATAGTTCATAAGGCCCAGATTTGATTTTCCTGCAATGAAATCTTTATCTATACTGATATAATAAGTAGGAAACATCTTTTGTTTGTGTTTACTCTAAAGGCTTCGAAACTACAGGCAGATTTGAAAATTCTTTCACTGTGCACATTTTGTCTGAGTTCGGGGAGTAGGTAACTCAAAAGCTAATAGATACTATTTTGAGATATAGTTACTGCCTATCTATATCTGTCGGTCAGACATTATTGATCTAATCCTAACCAAGTAGGTAATGCTAAATAAACTTCGGATATTGCGACAGCTTAAATATTTGACCAAATTGCTAATATTGACGGACAATGATTTCCACTAGCAAAACATGCTTGTGTAATTTATTTGAATTTAGTAGATAGGTAGGTTGTCGAAGAAGAAGAAGTCGTCGTGGCCTAGTGGGTAAAGCACCAACCTCTCAAGTATGAGTGTGTGGGTTCGATTCCAGGTCAGGCAATTACCCACACCCACAGCGGGAGGGGTCATACCGATGATTTCTCATCGATATATAAAAAAAAAGATGAAGAAAAACATCTCGAGGAAACCTGAACTATAAAGTCTGGAATCACCAACCCGGATTGAGCAAGCGTGGTGATAACGCTCAATCCTTTTCTGTGTGAGAGGAGGCCTGTGCCCATTAGTGAGACGATAAAAAGGCTAATGAAAATACATAAAATACCTAGTACAAAATAATTGGCCTTTAATTTATTTATAAAATTAATAATCAAGTGCAATTCTCATGAAAAAAACGTGAAAAGTAAGTTTTATTACATGCCTATTTATTAACACTTGTTGTATGTATACTCCACATAAATAAACTATAACTGGTCCCTAGAAACGACTCCTTATTCCGTTGTGCAATTTTTTTTAATCAATTAGGTACTCTTAACAACATATCTTATTATTTTAGCCATATAATATTAAGTTTCTAAGATAAAATATGAAAATTGGTAGTATTAATATTTGATTTTAAGTTCTAGTTGAATCCTGTCAAACTTACAAACCTGATTCTAGATTGGCATAATATTTTAGAGATTTAAAGTTTTTGACAGCATTGAGAGAATTTGGACATAAATTAGGATCTTTCTTTCAAAATATATTAATTAAGTCAAAAAAAATCCCCTAAAATTTCCATTTCAAGCTAAATCAAAGTCCTTGCTGAGTACGTCATTAACGTGTTTATTTTCAATTAAACAAACTTAGAGGCCATAATTTCGTGTCAACCGCCATGTTTGCTTAATGAAAACCACTCGATGTCGCGTGATTAGGGGCTAAAATCCGATTAACTTTCGTAGTGTGCCGCTGAAGTAATCTGATTCGCTTCGGTGACATGCCAAGGGGTATACTCTGTGTAAAAAATCTAAAACAATTGAAAATTAAAGCAAATTTTGGGGCATTACTCGAAGCGCCGCCGTTTTGAAACGCACCTTATGAAGCGCTCCTTTATTATTCCTCGGAGCGCACCTTTTAGTTAGAATTTTATTAAATTGTTATCGAGGAATAACTCAAAATTTTGATAGTGTGTTTACTTGAAGTGAGTCATGCGAAGCAGTTCGTGTCTCCTTTGACAAGGTTTGGTGGTGGCGGAATATTTTGTGGGAGAAAATCCTGCATAACCACCTCGTTTCCTCGAGCGCGGGTGGTATTCGTAAGCATTTACTTCATTTGATAAAACCTTTGCGTTAATTGGGGCCCGTGACTTTCTTACCTATCTTATTGTTTTTCTATGGATTTTTGACTGAAGTCGTTCACCAAGCAACTAACACACTTATTAGTTACGTACCTATATGTATAATATTAGTTAAGATGGATAATCCAGGAATCATCAGTCCATCAAGTTACCACAATCTGTCAAATTTCTGCAATAGATTTCCAACCTTATCACAATGGTGGCAGGTTAATGTTCGAATGCTAAAATTTGACAGATTCGGATACGTTGACCTGCTGTCGTCTGTACCTACAGTATTCGGAGGAAAATTACTCGAACTCAGTACTTACCTATCACTTCCAAGAATACCGGTGAATTTAGTTTGGCACAATTTTGTACAGCTAAAATGTCGTAACCGTGGTCAATAGAGAACTTGCGGCGAAAAGGTATTTGTTTTTCATTGAACTAGAGTAGACCCCCGGTTGGGAATATCAAGTAGAGGTGACATATTTGAGCGGGAATCAGAATTCAGCTGTTGGAAAAATCGTTTGTATAATGTGATACGTTGTTTAGCATAAAAGCTCTATTATATTATAAACTAGCTTCCGCTAGCGGTTTCACCCGCTTTCCTGTGGGAACTACTGTGCGCATCCGAATAAAAAGCCTTCCTTGATAAATGGGCTATCTAACACTAAAATAATTTTTCAAATCGGACCAGTAGTTCCTGAGATTAGCGCGTTCAAACAAACAAACAAACTCTTCAGCTTTATAATATTGACGTTGACCTATTTTATATGAATACAATATATTTTTTTATCTATTCGAAAACGTTAATTAGCTGAAGCATTTAATGCGCATCATTTTATTATTTTACACTATATGTTTAAAATAAATATTAAATATCTTAGTAGATATCGCTAATAAATGGACGCGAAGAAATTCAAGCTAATTATTTAATGCTCCCCCACGCGCCACACCGCAGCCCCGCTGTCGCCTTCTCGCTACTTTCTAAAAAAATTGAAATTTTAAAACATAATCATCCCAGAGGCAGCATTAGTTTAGACTACCCAAACTTGTGCTGCCTCTTCTGATTTTTTTATGCCATATCAACCTTATGCACATAAAATTAGAATACATTTTGTATCAGCTACAAAAAATCTGGATTTATTTACATCAGATAGATGCATCAAAATTATATTTATCTCTGTCATATTTATGAGTTAGCTAATGATGCTGTCCCTTTCATTTCGTGCGTGACGTCATTGGCGTGTCTTTTGTTTTTGATTAAAAATTCGAATAGTTCCATTTATCTCTTTCTCATTAATATATCTATCTCTTTCATTTCGTGCGTGACGTCATTGGCATGTCTTTTGTTTTTGATAAAAATCGTTTTGTTTTTCTTAAATAATATCTCTTTAGTTCTTTTATTTTGATTTCAAAATTCGAATGCTTGCTGGAAAGACCAGCATAAAGTAAGTGACGCTTCTTTTATTTCGATTCAAAAAGGGAAAACACTATATTTTTCGAAAAAATATTCAATGTAAAGACACAGCTCTGTCTACAGTTTTATTATATGTTTAGATAGATATGAAATGTATGGATAGAATAGATATATTAAGATTTTTATTTTTAAATCATTGAGAATTAAAAATTGGTTTAGAGAATTAAGTTAAGGTATATTTTGAATCTGTTTGGTTATTGTTTTAGATTTGTATAATTCTTTATTGATACAATCTATATATCTTTGCGGTGATAATGTTTTACTATTTTGGCTAGCCATCAACATAAATAAAAATTTGTAAATGTAAACAACCCAGACTTTAAAATATATTACGGCTACAAATAAATTATTCATAGATAAACAAAAAAGTACCAAAATGAATGTCAGAAATACTAAAACAGAATAAATATATTATGATGATAATGTTTATATTAGAAGTAGGTTTATGATTCCATTTGAAGTATCTAACAATCTCTCGATAACCAGTCTAATCATGGAGGCTATAACTCAGACAACTGAACATCTTAAAATTGAATAAACTAGACCGAGATATACTTTTTCCCATCGCAACATTATTTTTAGATTCTTAATCGTTATTCATATTTAAATCTAAGTACATTGAACCCTGCAATGAAAATATGTTATGATAAATCAAATATCAACTCATTAGTCATTGAAACATCGATTTTAGTAGGACGGACAGTTTCACAGGCTCTAGACAGCTGTCTGACAGATTATACCGTAGAAAAATAATCAAAATTGAAAATATTTCTATGGCACTCTGTCATATAGATATTTAGATGCTTTATCTGAAACCTGTGAAACTTACGAGTCGTCTTTTACCTACAATTTAAAGCTTTACAAAGTTGTGTTCGAATATTCCCAAATTCAATTGCGACTAAATGCTTGGATTTTTTATTCTTAATATCTACTATCTATGGAAAATATATCCAAGTAGCCTAATAAGAATCGATTTGCTTTTAGATATCTACTCCAACAAATATTTGTAAGGAGTTTTAAACTGTTTAACTTTTCCTTCAAATTAGCGTTTGCGTGATTTCTTCAAGGATAAAATTAGTTTACTTGAGGTCAATATCAAAGTCTAGCAGTTGCTAAGTTCAATATTCTTCTTGAAATAGTGTTTACCTTTTAATCATAATAAATATTAATGAGACAGCGTACGTTACTACAAATCCGAGGTTCATTGTTCCTTACTAACGTTACAAATGGAAATAAGAGTTTGTTTATACAATTGTTAGACTATGACGGTAGGTAGTGAAAATACATGGTTTGATCGCATCTAAGTATAGTTCAAGATACGTAACTTTTCAAGAAAGGTTTGATGAAAACTGGTCGTATTTCTTGCAAGCAGACATGATTTCAAATAAAAGATGGAAGTAACAATAGAATAATGTACAAAAGGGACCAACTTTTCGCATCACTAAGAGCATAATGCGCGAAGTTACCCTAATTGAAGAATTCGAATACTTACTAAGTTACCTATGAGCATTTGAGCATATTATACATATATAATGACTATACAGTTTGTAAAGCTGCCGACTACAATTTAATCCACAATTCAAAGCCGATAATTTTACATGCCTAGCGCACCTCCAGTCTAAAATCCGAACTCAATTGATTGTGTAACTCAAAGCCGATGCGTAATGGATTTATTGGGTATAAAAATATCCGCGCACGTATCAGCCAATTGTAATTGGGCCGAGCGGGTCTAATCTCAGCTACGACGAACCAAAAATATATATTCAAATGGCTGTATTTTCAATTATTGTTCAGAGGGTATGGAAAGAGGTTTAATGGCAGAGGCACTGTGTCTCTCGCGATGGAGTCTGGATTAATATCGTATTTCATACTAACATTATAAATGCAAAAGTTTGAGAGGATGTATGTTTTTTGTTACTCATTCACGCAAAAACTGCTGGACGGATTTCGATGAAACTTAGCAGTAATATAGATATTTTTTTATTAGCCTGTACTGTCCCACTGCTGGGCAAAGGCCTCCCCCAAAGTCTTCCATTCTTCTCTATCGGAAGCATGCTGTGGCCAGTCAGCGAGAAAATTAACCAAGTCATCTCGCCAGAGCGCTTCATAGATCATATATCGGAATAATATATAGGCTACTTTTTCAATAGGCACGAAAAGTAGTTTCCTCGGGAAATGGGAGGAACCGCTGGTGGAGCTAGTATTGTCATAAAATCCTCAGGCTAAGCTGCAGCACTTGATTTCGTTGGTTTACTGTGGTATAGGCTTATCACTCATAGTAAGCAAAAATGGTTATGTTATAGTCCGTTTTTTGGAAGGTACCTAAGCAAAAAAATATTTTTAACTACTCGTTTATCGAGTCTTTCGCTGAATAGAATCATTAGTAGGTACTTTGTTGCACTTTTGTGTTATTGTACCCATAAACGTACCCAATACTTCCAATACCGTTAACGCCTAATGGGTTAAAAATCCACTCTACTTACTTTACTACTTAAAACAATAATGTCAACGTTGACCCTGGCCTTCAACTTATAAATAAATAATACAAAGAAAATATTCCAACATTCCACGGAAGGAAAACGACAAAATGATACGGAAAGCCTCTTTGGTAAGATCCTTTTCATTTTTAATATTCTCGAGTATTCAATCACTTATAAAAGTTATAATTTTAAGTAATATTGTTTCGTGTTTTCACAATTGTTTTTCTTTTAATAACATGTTTGTAAACAGAAATGTTGTTTCTTCAATTTGCTGAAAAAGTTAGGAGTGGTCGTTATTTCAATCCTGATCTTTACGAAAGACATTTTAAGTTGAACATTGTACAAGTACTTGATTGCCTATCTTTGAGATACGAAAATTTTATCCAATTTTCAAGCACAATAAAGTAACTAGAAATATTCGATGTTACACAAATCAATGTTTTATATCTCACAGCTAACAAAATAAAAGCTTTTGTAAACCCAACAGAATCAAAACTGAAATATCAAAGTTCAGAAGGGCGGTAGCGAACGGAAAGTAGTTAAATTTGTTCAAAGTGGGACAAATTGGGCTGAAACCCAATAAAGAATTTAAAGCAAAGAGTATTGATTGTATAGAACGAAATACAGTTTTGTTGATAATATTCGTTTTCGTTTCTAAGTTGTTATTAGAGCAATACGCTTGTTCGTTCTGGAAGAATCGATGGTAATTGTAATGACCTACTTCACATTATTTATTTATTTTTTATATATGTTTATTTTTGAAGGCAGGAAGGATCCTACTCTGTGTTAGAGGGTGCCTATGCCCAGCAGTGGGACGGTAAAAAGGCTGATAATGATGATGATTATATTTTTTAAATAAGTTAGTACATTGTTACTACTGACCTGTATTAGGTGCCATTTAAGTCTTAGTAAGTACGCCCAACACAGGAGTATCCGTGGAATGTCTAACTTGTTTGTCTTCGTGAAACTGTGCAACTAGTGTGGCGTCTTATTAGGACCTATAGTGGCGTACTTGAAACAAAAACTTTGAGTT
>NWSH02000525.1:9026511-9038193 GCA_002382865.2 Heliothis virescens | reverse complement strand
TTCATTACTTTTTAGAGAAAAACAAGCAGCTTCAGCGAGAATTGGCTACTTTTTTACAGAATGTTTTTGGTAGGATAGATAGTTATTTAGACCTTAATATTTATAACTCTGATACAGNGAAATCGCAGTAAGAATCCTTAGACTTAGCACGACTTTGTCTAGATTTCATTACTTTTTAGAGAAAAACAAGCAGCTTCAGCGAGAATTGGCTACTTTTTTACAGAATGTTTTTGGTAGGATAGATAGTTATTTAGACCTTAATATTTATAACTCTGATACAGAAATACTTCAGCTCACTAATGAATGATCCATTAAAAAAATTACCACGAACCAAAATAAGAATACACACCCAGAAATAGATCCAATTACTCAAACGGCCGGCGACACATTTAATCATAAGTTAAACCCACGAAAAATTAGGTCACTAACTCCACGTGAGTATTTTCGAACAAATCAATATTCTCGACCTATTGCACTAAATACTGTGTGACTTTTATAAGGTGGCCTAAAAATAATAAAACATTTTCAGCCACATGGACTGGCCATGCATCAATGATGCATAAGCTGTGATCACGCGAGCCACTAAACGGACACAGGCAGAAAAAAAACTATGAACATTTTTCCTAGAAATATAACAGTCGATAACACGGTGTAATTATCAAGGTATTATGTATGAAGGATATATTGATCACGCTTTTGTTTCTTTAGAAGTCGACTTTCTGTGGAATGCTGGTTTGTAATAGATTTTTATTTGTAGAAGTAAAGGTTAGATTTATGATTTGATTTTAGTATTAAATGCTTATGGTTTCGTGAAAGGGCAATTAATTTACGATGTTACATTTTATTTGTTTTGGAATTTTCTTTTTACTAAATGGTGGAGATATGCGGAGACGTTAATCTTATACTAAATGCGTCGTTAAACTCTCGTTTTTATAACCGGCTATTAATGTGGATTCTTACCTTAAAACTGCGTTTTTCTTCAAGAGGTTAAACGTGGCGGTGTATATGTAAGTAAAATCGTTTTCTTATGTAACTGCCGGATAAGGAAGATAATTATATAGGTACCTGAAAATAAAGATAAAATATAAAATTAATATTACGCATTGCATTAATATGATTGACCACAAGCTGTTTATTATTTATCAATTAAAATAAAGGGTATTTGCACTGCTTCTGTTTAAATTGTACAGATTAAATAAAACAACAAAAACGGTACGAAAGTAAATACATAAAATGTTAAATAACATTTTTTAAAAATGTGTATGTAATATAATATTAACACTGCCATACCAACAATGTATGAGCACACCAACTTTTCAGTCGAAACACAAAATAATTATTTACCCAGCCCAGTTCTGTGTTTCAGTACTTTTTTGTTTAACTATTTAACCAGGGAACAGAACCGAGGTCTTTGTAACCATAATGTCATATGAAATAGGCCCATGGGAGCTCATGGCGACTAGCCGTTGATTACCATGGCCTCACATGCCAGCTGATGGTGCTATGCAAATATACCTCTACAACGCATGTCTGATGGCCTGATAAAGTGAAGGTTATGTTATATGATGTTTAATTACATTGAAACGGTCATGGTATTTGCTATAAATGTATGATATGGTTGTTATGGTGCCTAAAGGGTTTGTATCATTAGTTTTTTAGTTTCATGGTCAATGTCGTAATAGAAAGTGAATGGTATGTTTTCCGTGGAGACGGTTTTTGGTGCTATGATCAATTAATATTCTTCTAGAGTACCTATTGCTGATATTTGACCATAATTAGACGAACTGTAAAAATCTGCAAAATTCAATCATTAGGTTTGAATTTTCTACATAGGTACTCATTAAAAGTTAACCCTCGTTAAAAGACAAAAAAAAATATGAATTTATTTTACAGGAATTGTAATGTAAGGTATTTTATTTAAGTTTAAGAAATGTAAGTATGCCTGAATTTATTTCAGTAATGTAATAGAATTACATTGTATATTTAATTGTAAGAAGTAATTAATCTAAAATTAACTATCGGGTTATTCTCATTTTGATCCACGAAGTATTCCCAAAGTCATCCACGACAAAAATATTAAATTAAAATAAGAATTAAATCGTTTCCCAATTTGCTCCACGACCTTAAAATTGAAAAAGAATTTTGTATTTTCGAAAACAAATAATACAATGGGTTAGTTCTCAAATTGCTCCACACATTTTCGTCAAAGCATTTTAAAAATAAATATATTTGGACAGCATTTTGTCAGTACAGTCAGCAGGAAAATCAGTTTTAAATCATGTGCGTTAGGAATAATAAATCAAACAGTGCAGTGATTTTCAATTACTTGTTATATTATCGTAATCAAAATATAATCAATTATAAACATAAAAAATTAACACTTTTTTATTAAAAATAGATAATACAAAAATCTGTCTTTTCTAATTACACATTCTGTCGATATGCTGAAGAAAAACAGTTTGTGCATAACTAAGTGATAACATTTAAGCAATCATCTCCGTAGACTTCTGCCATCCTGGTACTTGTCGTAACAAATAATGATCCAATTTTAACCCTTTACATTTATTTGTGACCATTATTTCGCTAAGGTAAGTCGCCTTATACATCTACTTCCAATTCAGTTATGATTCCCTAGTACTTATAGTTGAATGTCCATCGATATTTAATACGAAACCTTTATGCNTACTTGTCGTAACAAATAATGATCCAATTTCAACCCTTTATATTTATTTGTGACCATTATTTCGCTAAGGTAAGTCGCCTTATACATCTACTTCCAATTCAGTTATGATTCCCTAGTACTTATAGTTGAATGTCCATCGATATTTAATACGAAACCTTTATGCTGATCTTAATGTTTCATCGTATATGCGTTTAAAAGAATAAACCACTTATCCTTATTCAGTTGTCACGATGCATAACATTTTTATACCGACTGTACCTCAGCAAGATGTTATGGAAGAAAATAAAACTTTAATATTTTAATATTTCGTTGCTTTTTACGTGGGGAACATTGAGACATAAAAATATATAAAATAATTTTCTATTTAAATTATTCGTGGAGCAAAATGAAACTTAAAGTACCTTTTTACTGTAATATTTATTTATAAATAGAAAAGCCGTGGATGCATTTGGGAATCGATGTTCGTGTTTCAAAAGTTTGCTAAACAAAAGAATGGAGCAAAATGCAAACAACCCAACTATCATCTATATATACGTAACATAAATAATATTATACACTGTTGCACTATAGTTATAACTAGTTAACACTGTAAGACCTTCCACGTCAGGTAAGTAAACTTAAGTCCCTGTTTAACTCAGAACTAACAAAGTACTTTATGCTAATAATGTTACTTGAGTTACATGCGTGTCAGTTTGTAGTGTACATCAACTTTTTATACTAAGTACTGTCAGGGGCATAAGTGTAACATTTTTGTGTGGGCTTGACATATAGCCCTTGACATTCGCCAACTGTGTCATCCCTTATTATGAAGGAATATAAATAAAAAAAAATTGTTTCTGAAAACATTAGCATGATGAACCTTTTAAGGTTCTATAAAACTTGACTTAATTTGCCTTTCATAAAATATATGATTTTATTTTTTTATTAAAAAGTGGTAAAGTGAATTATTATAAATGATTCAATAGTGATTTTGTGTTTGATTGTCCAACGCAATGCTGCAGCTCTTGAAAGGGGTGCATTAAAAATAGCAACGTTATAATTAACCTAGTTACTACTAGTTACGTAGGATGTATCGCATTAAAAGAAAACAATTATTTCTATTAATAAAACTAATCTTAAAATAATTAGACCGATCTTAGATAGGTCCTAAGAACAGCCACCACAATATATCGACGACAATTTATTTATTTTTAACTTACTATTCGCCATCCGTGTCCCTTGGGAACTCTTACCCCTTTCCCGTAGCCAGATAAAAAATTAAGTATGCTCTTTCTCAGGCTAGACTTTCTGTGTACCAAATTTTATTGAAATTGGTTTGGTAGTCTTTTCATGAAAGAAATTCGCACTTACCTACAATGTAAGGATAACTGAATATAAAAAAAATGTTCGTACAAAGTTTGTTCTCTTTTCTCATAACCCGCACAATCAATACAAACATACATAAATCTATTTCAAACTGTTTGCACTTTTCGATATTACTTAATAATCCCCGTATTTTATGCCGTGAACGTTTCTGAAGCTTACCAAGAAAATATGTTTGCTACAAAAATCGGTTTCCCTAAAGAACATCGTTTGAATATTAATCTAAGAGTGTGTTTATTTCTTCACTTATCTTAGATTTAAGATTAATGTTGAAAAAGGTTGGGTCGTCTTTCGCGTCAACAGATAGTAAGTAGGTTTTTTGTGGCAAATGTTTATGTAATCGGTATAAAAGGATTTAGATGTCTAAAAGAATAATTTGTTTTGTGTAAATCAGTTCCTATTCAGCAAACTATTTGGCATCATTCGCTCATATAAATAGCATCTAATAAAATAAACGGCACTTTTCAGTTTCTTCTGAATAATATCTTGTCAATACTACAATAACAATGATGGCATTACCATATGCCTCGTTTTAGCTCAGCTCGTCAATATGGCATTGAAATGTTCTTAAACTTGGCAAGCGTGTCAAATAAACAAATGAATTCTGTAAACCTTACTTCTATCGAACTGTTAACAACATTAAGTGCAGTAGGTATTCAACACGTCTTTATGGATTCCTTATGAACGTGGAAATAAATGGTTTTGCCAAAGGGCCCAAGTTCACCGTTAACGTCCATTTTTCTTAAAACAGCTGATTACATTGAAAAAAAAACGTACAAATTCATATTCAGAAATGTTTTAGGAAAACTGGCGTTTATGTTGTCGGTGGACCCTTTTTCTTTTTTTTTCGATGGGAAAACATCAGTGTGATCCCTCCCGCTATGGGTGACACCATGAGGGAGTGTCAGACTTTTACTGACTAAAACCCACCGTGTTCCTTCGGGAGCCCTTTGTGCGCCAGGGTCGCGGTAACTCTTTCGAACAACCCGCAGCCCCGACAGGCTCTGAACCTAGTGGGCCCCGCAGTTGTCGTTGGCCACTTGGATTCATAATTAGAACATCTTTTGTTTTAAATCATAGTCTTCTTCTTTATTCCCTCATTGATTAGTTTTGTTCGGAAATATAACGATCGTTGCGATCATATTACACCCACGCGCAGTACAAGGTGACATAACATTAAATTAATGAAACCCAGGAAATATAAACACAATTCACACCGCTTCGTGTGTACATTATTAATCAAATGATGCGTGAAAAATTCAGCTGGCGCGGGGTAAATAAATCATAAGTCAACAGTAACTAAAAATAGGTTCACGGCAACGTTTTATCGATTTTAAAATGTTTGAATGTGAAAGTTATTTTAAATAAATGACATTAGCAATATACTCAACTATTTATTTTAAACAGGTAGCCGAATCGATAACAGCTTTTTTTGTGAAAAACAAGGAGACAGAATTTTGTTTTCAATTTAATTTTTAATTTGGCGTTCAGTTTTCGCCGAATTTTCCGCCAAAGTATTTTTTTTCTTTATTGACAGAAAGCACTCAATACTTTTGGCAAAATAAAGGTATGTAGGTTAATTTTAACAGAGTTTGTTAATGATGTATATGAAGGTACAATTTATTAGCATTGTAAGCATTTTAATCAAAAACATCCAGCTATGGCAGAAACAAACAAAACTCAGCTAAAATTATATTAGAAAAAATCCTAAAATATAATTATGCAAAGACTTTTTCCAAGTCCACCTTTATTTAAAACTAAGCCTAATTCTGTTTGTACTTACTTCCAAGTTACTTTCGTTTTAAGACTTAAGAACTCTCGCTGTTGAGTACCGGCCTAATTAACTTTGTGTACAAAGCTCGGACGAATTAAGCTTACGTGGCCATTTGTGTACTCACCGCTTATATTTTTTTTGTTTACGAGAAAGTTCGAGAAACTTTTCGAGTCTTTATAAGTATTCGATTAGGCGGGTAATCGAGCGAATAATGCGATTAACTTTGAACACCGCTGGCTGAGTTTAATGACCCCTGTTTTTTTTATTTTTAAGAGGTAAGTTAAGTATACTGTAATTTATATGGATTCTCTTACAATATTCCATATTATTGTATTTTCTAAAGATTATATATTGTTGATCAAAAAATTTCAATTTTCTGATTGAAAATCTGCAAAACGGTCGAAACATTACCACTCGATGTTCTTGCATACGTGACCTAAAATTTACGGTGTATCTCTTCCTCGTTGATATTCGTTGGAAACCAGCCAAGCCACAAAGAAAAAAATATATGTCAAAGAAAGTAAACAGACGCCCTTTAAAACTCAAGCTATTTTAAAAACTGAACACTTGGAATTTTTAAAGCCATTTTTTTTCCTTTATTAACTACCTATTATGGTAAATATAAGTAGGTACATTTGTTCCTTTTACTTCAGATAGAGTGTATCTATGTTAGGTATATTATGAGGTACCTTCTGGAACAATTCAATTAATAAAAGTTTTGAAATAAGAGACTATATCTTTGACGAATTTGATTAATTTAGTCTCGTATTTCAAAACTTTTCTCTTTGACCAGTATTCCTTTTACTACTAAATTGCTTCATATATTATATCAGATTGCCTCAGGTTTCCATTACATAGCATGAGTGACGTTACGCGGAAGCTAGTTAATAAATTAAAATAACCATTGAAACAGACAGATCCTCATCAAATTAAACTTCAGCCAGTTTTAACAGAAATTCGCGATGGCAGCTCGGACACCGGATTCGACGTGAAAATAAAAAATATTCCACATTTCGGATTGTGGATCCATTCCGGAACAAAAACAAACATTTTTGTCAGCATTTCATTTCATTATTGAGCTCGTTTGCTTTTATTCTTTTAGCTAGATCATGATTTTACTTATCTAGCAAATATCTATGCTACCTACAACATGTAATCATTTTTACAAGCTGTATTATAACTTGTTTGGTTAATTAATAAGTACTTCCTTATAAGCCTCTATCCACTACATACAAATTCAAGTCCAGCAGTCAAACACTCAGACGGAAATACATTCATATTCAAGATTAGTACACGGACAAAAACAAATGAAATTCCCGTCATAAGCAAGCAGAATTCCGGCCATTGTTCCAACATTCATAATTCACCCAAAAAACATATCGTTTGAAATTCCCTTCAGCGCAAACGAAGTGGCCAACGTAAATACCATCAAGATAGTGATCGAAATTCAAACACTTTTGTACAATAGGTACGTACAGTCGACAGTAAGTCAGTGTACCCAAATCTATCAAATTTCTGCGATCGATTTTCTACCTTATTACTACAGTGGAAGGTACATGTTCGATTGGTAAAATTTGACAGATTTGGGTACACTGACTTGCTGTCGACTGTACGAAGTCGGAACGGTTTTGCGTCCATGTTTACACTGGCTGGCAAGAAATCACAACCGTGCGATTTAAAACTAAAGGTCAACTTGCCATTTTATGGCTGTCATTTGTGGGTAATGGTGATAACAGTGGTGCATGACTGCATTTTATGTTCTGCGAATAAAAATCTGTGTTGGTTTTTGTTTTTTGGAATGGGTTGGAAATTAAATGGAACTTGAGACGCTTTACCGTGCGTCCTATGTGAGTAATTTGGTTACGAACGCGAAGCGGCCCTACGCGAAAACAACAAACAATCGATTGCTTTTGAAGTGGCCTACGTGACGAGGCGTGGTACGGCATGGCGCGACGTAGCGTACATATTTGAATTCGCTTCGGATCGCTTCACAAAGAGCTCGCAATAATTTACCCAAGCAGGACATACCCTTAACAGTAGATATAATAGATAAAGTTGTTGCATTGATGAGCTTATAATTAAAAAAGTTGGCAGTAAAACCGTATTATGTTTGCCAGTGGATGGGCTACATTTCATTTCAAACGTTTCATGTTTCATGTTGACTGCTGACTGTTTAGTCTCAATTCACATTTAAATTCTTTACTTTCATAACTGATTTTTTTTCTAGTACCATGCACAACAACACTATCATGCAAGGTTCAAAGAAATAATTTGAATAACAGTAGAAGGCAGCTTAGGCACGTCAAAGTTAAAACAACACAGAAAACTTCATCCATCAAAAATGTTAGCTAAAGAAAATATGAAATTTTAACATGCTCTTTATAAAGTAACGTATGAGAATTAAATTCTTTAACATTTTTAACTTTGATTACGTTTAGAGAGTAGTTGTGTAAATAATAACATTTCACATTTATTTTAAAACTACTTTCGAAAGTTAAGTGACTCTTGGCGTGGTTGATCCGTGGATGGGTGACCATCTTAACATGACGAGTTGCTCCGTTCAGAAGGAACTCCGTATACATAATCTTTAGCAGTCATTACGGGTAATTAAAAAGCAGAAAATATTTTGTAGATAACACAAAATCTTCCCGTAGCAGCCCGGCTGGCTCAGGGCATCTATAAAACACTGGACACTTAATCCTCCTATTAATTGGTGGAAAATCCTTTATAATACTTCAATCCCTTTGTTATTATTCGCAAACAGGCATGTAATATATGACTTATCTAACAATAATTATATAGTAATCACATTCAGTTCAAAAAACACAGATGACACAATTCTTTCGATCATCAACACAAACGGCCGTGGTCGGAAACTGACCGAGCTATCAACTGCAGTAAACAAACCATTAAACTGACTCTGTTAATACTCAATTCGTTGACGATTGTAAACATGTTGTCATGTCAGCTTTAGAATCCATTTCTAGAACATTCCAGACGTTTAAATGCATTGAGGAACTAATCATGTCACCACTTGTTTGGGAAAATCGTTTCTGTATCGACATAATTTAGTCAATGGACTGTGTCCAAAGTAGTGAAAATCTTAAAAATATATATTAGATTATTTTGGAATAATGTAGCTTACTGTTACTGAATTAAAGTGGAAAATCGATTGAAGATTTTTCGGGCACGAAAACCACGGCATGTTTCAGAAGTGGTGAAAACGGTGCAGTCTTGTGACAAATAAGAATGTCGTACGGTATACTTAGGTGTTGAATTGTAAAACCAATTCTATTAATGTGATTTACATTTTAAAACAATCCCAATTTTGTGAAAAATACTTTGTGAAAGGTTCATCGACTACTTATGTTTGAATGGCTTTAAATTATCCTCTTGATAAGTTTAAGACTACTTGCCAACACGATTTACAACATGGATTAAAAATACCTAATGACATACATGGCAAGTAAAATAAAAGATTTTAAAAATAAAACCAAAGATGAAATTAATTTGAAACCTAATTAAAAATGGGTTCTAAAATGTGCTTGAAAAAACATAAATCCTTAAATAAATTAATCAACTAGTTAATACGTTCAAATGCATTTATAGAATTTCGAGCTACCAACGTTGCTTTGCCCGGGGCTTAGGTACATATTGATATCTCACGGCGTAATGTATTACAGAAGTACATGTTACTCCGTATATAGGTAGTTATATATCAATTGGCGTACGTCTGAGTGGCTATTGAGTTTGCAAGCTAACGTTATTAGTATTGATATGGTTATAGAACATTCTGGATCAATGCGTCGGATCTTGGAATACAATTGAACAATAATATCTTCGTTTGTGAAATGAGTTGAACAATCGTAATTTTGATTTGCGAAATATTGATTTGCGTGAATTAGTTTACATAGAAACTACTCGTACATTATTACGTCGAAGTTTTCGACAAATTCTTCTCGCTCTTGAATTAAAAGTAGCCAATTTACTTTTTTAGGCGCTAAGCGCTCCGCGTACCAAACATTTATGTATGTATAGTTGTTTTGATGTGAAAGCGTTACTGAAAGACAGTGTTACTTCCGTACTTGTAATAATAATAAGGAATATCCTGATACATAAAAACCGATAATATATTTGTAATTTAATAAATTATATCAAGAGTGAATAGACAAAGTAATACTTCTAGGCAAGCGTGCTCCGTCTATGCGAGCCTATTGACAATAAAAAAAAAATATCACAGCACCTTTACAAAATCAAATAAAAGCTAAAGACCAACCTTGTCGACTACAAATTCTCTACAATATTTTACCCTGTATATTTTACTTCGGCTTACCAGTATTTAAAATTTAAAAGGCCGCTCAATCTTGAATTCCTTTGGGTGTCTATTTTTCAGCCAATCAGCAACAAGTGAACTAAAGCAAAAGAGACCGAGAGCTTTGTTTTAAAACTGCTAATTATTATTGTACTCTTTCCAACGACCATCTAATTGTTCTATTATTCCGTTAAGTCTTCCATTTTATTTTTTCCATTCCTTTTCCCGTTTACAGATTGTTGCATTCGCTGAGAAAAAAGGAAAGAGGTGGCTTTGTAATTGTCTGTGGCACGTTTTGTTCTTTATCTGTGTCTGTTAAATCTTTAATGGCGGCTGTATTGTCTTTGGTTTCTGTTGCGCTGTGGTTTGCCTGGTTTTTACTTAAATTAGTTGTTTTTTTTGTAGATACTTTAAATATAAATAAATAATACAATTAGGTATAACTCATAAATGTACGATATCTAAAATACGGTTTTTATCTTTGAAATAAATATACCCCAGATTATTCAACTAGGTTCAATTTTGGAATGACAAAAAATAAAAATAAAATACCATTTGCATTATTTTTTGGTTCGCAGAACACCGCCTCAGATATTACTCTCCTTTGAACCATCAAAACTTTTTTCGAATTCCATTCTGAAAAAGTTAGCCAATTAGTCAGACCCGAAGGTTACATAGGTAGGTAACAAACGTGCATCGGCGTCGAACCACGGTAATAGCTACCATATGGCTTTAATTGAAACCGGCCGTACTGCCCTATCGTACCCCGCGGGATGATCAGACGACCAAACAAAAGTCGTTCAATACTTTCTTTTATTTAAAGTACCCATACCGTCCATAAAATTCTTCCATTTACATTCAAAAGATAATTTACAGTTCACATTCCAGTAATCAATTAAGATAATCAAACAATATTTTTTGGAACATGGAATAGTGCAGCACTTGTTTTCCTCGAGTTTTTCTTTGTTTGTAAAAGGGAAATGCTAACTTTGGGAAGTGATTTAAAATTAGTCTAAAACCATTATTAAACATCCATCTTCACACCTATTTTATTTGAAATCTGAATCAGCTGTTAGCAAGAGAAAGCTTGAAGCAGACAGACAAACAAAAGAACAGTGTTACTTTACCTTATTGAAATAAGGTTATAAAAAATCGATAAATACATATTACAAACTGTTGTCATTCTCATTATATTAATTTCCCAAAAGCAACTTCATGTGGTATCTATGCTGAAAATAGACTACGTAATAAAATTGGAGACGAAATTATTGGAAATACAATTACCTTCGTTTACGGAAAATTCGATGGATACCATTCTGAAAATATGTATCTGATATTAAAAAGTCTTTGTTTGCTACTCACAAGTGTATCATTGTTTTGTAATACTTTTACCAGCATTTTTTTAAGTAGCCTTTTTATCGTCCCCCTGCTGGGCAAAGGCCTCCTCTCACGCGGAGAAGGATTGAGCATTAATCACCACGCTTTCAAATTTTACAGTCCAGGTTTCCTCAAGATGTTTTCCTTTACCTATTATCAGCCATTGGTGTCTAA
>NWSH02000525.1:9005055-9026486 GCA_002382865.2 Heliothis virescens | reverse complement strand
GCATTGGTACTTGCCTGACCTGGAATCGAACCCACACACTCATACTTGAGAGGTTGGTGCTTTACCCACTAGGCCACCATGACTATATACCAGCATTTATTTATTAAAAAAAAGTTACTCTCTTAGTTAGGATTTAGCTTTAATTTCTTGAAATAATTTGTTTCGTTTAAGTAATTAATTGAAATACAATCATCCAAGAAATATCCTCCTGCAACTTTCGATTTGGACACATAAACCTTATAAAACTATGAACAAATCACAATTTCAGTTCAGACTTAAAAACAGAATTAGCCATTATCTCCATTATAATTACTAGCCTGTGTCTAACGCCTATATTGCCTGCAACGGCAATTTCAAAGCAGTCAAAAATAACCAAGTCACGTGCAAGTGCATACAACAAACAATAAAATAATTCTCCGTCTGCACATTCAAACTTGCAACAAAAGCCAGTTGGTGGCACGTAGAAACATTGCAACATTGCATATGGGTCGTGTCGTGGTAATGGCCGACATGTAGCTCTAATTGGAAACAGCGTTCGGCTTCAGCCTTTTGGGGTTAATCGTAATATTGGCAAAGGGAATTGTTAGAATGTATGAATTTTTTATTCTCCTTTTGGGGTTAAACGTTATACTGGGGGTTCAGGATTTTTTCTTGCTGGAGTCATTCTTCTTCCTGCTGGTGGCCTCCTCTCACACAGATAAGGATTGAGCATAATGAGCTGGAGTCATTAAGTTCTTGAAATTGACTTACTGAAGTGACAGAACTCTTAAGAGATGTGTCACTGTTTACCAGTGGCGCTGAAGTCGATGGGAGATAACGGAAATATGCAATAGGTAATTTTCCTGTATGAAATAGGTAAGTTGAAGTAAAGGTAAAGCAATACAATTGTTTTATTCAATGGGTATAAAAGCCTATGCTTTAACGTTCTAAACGCTTGGAATTCAAACATCTGGATGGCATTTCACATCTTAATACTAATTACTCCGGAGTATTTTAGAGACTCGTAAATGTGGTGGATTTTACACCATTTTGACAATTCTCAAAGAGAGAAAACTGTAAGATATACAAAGTGCTAAACCACGTGATATCTGATATACCTCCAAGTAAGTTTATGTACACATCGTCGCTGTTTGTCTAGACAAAGATGAATGTACTCCACATACACTAAAAGTTAATGCGATTTTAAAATCAATTTTAATCTCATACATAAAATATGAAAGTTTAATCGAATGTAAAGGTTTGGAATTTAAACAAAGTGTATCGTGTGTGCACTCAAAAATATTTACGTTGAACTTCTTATTATAAAATACTGGAAAATGTAAAGATAAATATTATAAAGTACATTATTCAAAATTAAGCTTTTTCAGACACATAGATATATTATCTTAAAAACTACTTACTTAATTACATATTTTGAATCACTTTTCTTTTAACTAAATACATATTGGCATAAGAATACTAAACAATTAATACATTATAAATAAGATTATAATACAAAATGTTAAATGTGAGTTTGACAAAATGTCGTTTTATCCGAAAAGCCAAATTGTTTTGTTGTTAATGGATTTATACGATGCATATAACTTCGTTTGCTCCATTAGTACTTAACGCTTGAATAGCATGGATAATCTCTTAATGGCTTTGGGATATAATTATCTTATCGACCGACCTTTTACAATTGTACAAGACTGGTTTTGACAGTCTACAATTCTGCAGTGAGTGTCATCATTTTGCACCTTATAAATGAGATAATTCATAAAGCCCAGATTTGATTTTCCTGTAATGAAATCTACAAGTAAGTCTATAGTGATATAATAAAAAGGAAACGAATTTTTTGTTTGTTTCTACCATAAAGGCTTCGAAACTACAGGCAGATTTGAAAAATTCTTTCACTGTGTATATTTTGTCCTATTTCGGGGAGTAGGTAATTCAAAAGCTAATTGATACTATTTTGAGAAATAGATACTGGCTATCTATATCTGTCGGTCAGTCATTATTGATTTAATCCTAACCAACTAATGCTTAATAAACTTTGGATATTGCGACAGCTTAAATATTTGACCAAATTGCTAATATTGACGGACAATGATTTCCGCTAGCAAAACGTGCTAGTAATTTATTTGAATTTAATAGTTAAGTAGGTATTTTATGTATCCAGTGCTCAATCCTTCTCCGTGTGAGAGGCCTGTGCCCGGCAGCGGGACGATAAAAGGGCTATTAAAAAAAAATTGGTCATTAATAAATGTATAAAATTAATAATCAAGTGCAATTCTCATGAAAAAAACGTGAAAAGTAAGTTTTATTACATGCCTATTTATTAACACTTGTTGTATGTATAATCTACATAAATAAACTATAACTGGCCCCTAGAAACGACTCCTTATTCTTTTGTGCATATATTTTAATCGACTTCATACCTTATTATTTTAGCCATATAATATTAAGTTTCTAAAACTGAAATATGAAAATTGACAGCAGTAATATTTGATTTTAAGTTCAAGTTGAATCCTGTCAAACTTACAAACCTAATTCTAGATTGGCATAATATTTTACAGATTTAAAGTTTTTGACAGCATTGAGTGAATTTGGACATAAATTAGGATCTTTCTTTCAAAATATATTATTATTAAGTCAAAAAAAAATCCCCTAAAATTTCCATGACAAGCTAAATCAAAATCCTTGCTGAGTACATCATTAACGTGTTTATTTTCAATTAAACGAACTTAGAGGCCATAATTTCGTGTCAACCGCCATGTTTGCTTAATGAAAACCACTCGATGTCGCGTGATTAGGGGCTAAAATCCGATTAACTTTCGTAGTGTGCCGCTGAAGTAATCTGATTCGCTTCGGTGACATGCCAGGGGGTATACTCTGTGTAAAAATCGAAAACAATTGAAAATTAAAGCACATTTTGGGGCATTACTCGAAACGCCGCCGTTTTGAAACGCACCTAATGAAGCGCTCCTTTATTAATCCTCGAGGCGCACCTTTTAGTTAGGAATAACTCAAAATTTTGATAGTGTGTTTACTTGAAGTGGGTCATGCGAAGCAGTTCGTGTGTCTTTTGACAAGATTTGGTGATGGCGGAATTTTTTGTGGGAGAAAGTCCCACATAACCTCCTCGTTTCCTTGAGCGCGGGTAAGCATTTTCTTCATTTGATTAAACCTTTGTGTTAATTGCGGCCCGTGACTTTCTTACCTAACTTATTGTTTTTCTATGGATTTTTGACTGAAGTCGTTCACCAAGCAACTAACACACTTATCAGTCACGCACCTATATGTATAATATTAGTTAACAGTGTGTTCCAAGAACACAGTGTTCCAAGAACACCGGTGAATTTAGTTTGGCACAATTTTGTACAGCTAAAATATCGTAACCGTTGTCAATAGAGAGCTTGCGGCGAAAAGGTATGTGTTTTTCGTTGAACTAGAGTAGACCCCCGGTTGAGAATATCAAGTAGAGGTGACATATTTGAGCGGGAATCAGAATTGAGCTGTTGGGAAATTCGTTTGTATAATGTGATACGTTGTTTAGCATAAAAGCTCTATTATATTATAAACAAAATCCGTACAGTGGTTCCTGAGATGAGCGCGTGCAAACAGACAAACTTTCAAACAGACATTTTTTTTCGAATTCTTTCTCTTTTTTCATTTCTTAATAACACTACATATTTTGTTTTGTAAAAATATTTAATGTACAGAAACGATTTTTTTACTGCTTTATTATATGCATACCTAGATAATGGCGTCCTAACCGATTGTTGGCCACGGCGTCTGTTCTCATATAAGGAGATCAGCCAGCTACGCAGGACATATTATAGTGCAGGCACATTTGCTGTGACATAGGTGCACTCTCTATTCCCTCATTCTCATAGCGCGATGGGACGGCAATCCGACACGACCGCAGAGAGATCACAAGCAGGACAGACATTACCATGGTCTCCGATGCATGGGTGAATCAATCACTAACTTTCGGATTAAGGACTGCTTTGCTTTGTGAAAATGTCTTAAGACCCACCCTACCTACTAGACCAAAGAGGCAGTTTTGTATAGATCATTCACGTACAGTCGTACAATATCATCTGCCTAGCCTTTTCCCAACTATGTTGGTGACGGTTTCCAGTCTAACAGCAAGTAGCTGAGTACCAGTGTGCCACTTGGAGCGACTGCCTGTCTGATCTTCTTAACCCAGTTACCCGTTAGTTAGTTAGTTAGGCTTTTAACTACCAGTTATGACTGTCAAATATGTTCAAATGACAGTCAGGATCCACCAACTGAAAGTGCCTTTCGAAACACGGAGGAAATCGTCATGATAAAATAGTCACACATCCACGGACCGAGCGACGACGGTGCGTAAGCGTTGGCCTATTTTATATGAATACAATATATTTTATTATCTATTCGAAAACGTTAATCAGCTTAAGCATTTAAGCTGATTAACGTTTTATTATTTTACACTATATGTTTTAAATAAATATCTTAGGAGATATCGCAAATAAATGGACGCGAAAAAATTCAAGCTAATTATTTAACCCACCCCCACGCGCCACGCCGCACCCCCGCTGTCGCCTTCTCGCTAGTTCTAAAAAAACGAAATTTTAAAACAATCATCCCAGAGGCAGCATTAGTTTAGACTACCCAAACTTGTGCTGCCTCTTCTGATTTTTTATGCCATATCAACCTTATGCACATAAAATTAGAATACATTTTGTATCACCTCCAAAAAAATCTGGACTTATTTCACTTCAGATAGATGCGTCAAAATTATATTTATCTCTGTCATATTTATGAGTTAGCTAATGATGCTGTCCCTTTCATTTCGTGCGTGACGTCATTGGCGTGTCTTTTGTTTTTGATTAAAAATTCGAATAGTTCCATTTATCTCTTTCTCATTAATATATCTATCTCTTTCATTTCGTGCGTGACGTCATTGACGTGTCTTTTGTTTTATTTGAAAAATCGTTTCGTTTTTCTTAAATAATGTATCTTTATATTTTGATTTCAAAATTCGAATGCTTGCTGGAAAGCCCAGCATAAAGTAAGTGACGCTTCTTTTATTTCGATTCAAAAAGGGAAAACACTATATTTTTGGAAAAAATATTCAATGTAAAGACACAGCTCTGTCTACAATTTTATTATATGTTTAGATAGATATGAAATGTATGGATAGAATAGATATATTAAAACTTTTATTTTTAAATCATTGAGAATTTAAATATTGGTTTAGGGAATTAACTTAAAGTATATTTTGAATCTGTTTGGCTACTGTTTAAATTTGTATAATTCTTTATTAATACAATCCATATATCTTTGCGGTGATAATGTTTTACTATTTTGGCTAGCCATCAACATAAATAAAAATTTGTATATGTAAACAGCCCAGACTTTAAAATATATCACGGCTACAATTAAATTATTCATAGATAAACAAAAAAGTACCAAAATTAATGCTAGACGTACTAAAACAGAATAAATGTATGATCATAATGTTTATATTAGAAGTAGGTTTATGATTCCATTTGAAGTATCTAACAATATCCCGATAACCAGTTTAATCATGTAGGCTATAACTCAGACAACTGAACATCGTAAAATTGTATAAACTAGACCGAGATATACTGTTTCCCATCGCAACATTATTTTTAGATTCTATCGTTGTTCATATTTAAATCTAAATACATTGAACCTTGCAATGAAAGGGTTATAGATTTACCAAATATACTGATCATAAGAAGCCCATAAACTAAAATACTTATTTTAGTTATAGAAACATCGATGTTTTACGATGTAGAATTCTTATCGTATCTATGAGGATGCGGGATTGTTGGAAAGAGTTACCACGGAACCTACGGAGTTACCTGCAACTCGGAGGGCTCCAGACGGAACAAAGGTACCCACCTTTTAGTCAGTAAAAGTGTGATACTACTGCACCCACAGTAGGAGGGATAATCTAAAGATGTCCTTAAAAAACATGTTCAGTACAGTTTTTTTTAAATTCAGCTAGAATTAAAATCTCCGTTTTTTATGCAAGGAAATCTAAGAATAATATGGAATCGATTTGCTTTTAAATAACTACTCCGCCAAATATTTGTAGGGAGTTTTAAACTGTTTAAGTTTTCCTTCAAATTAGCGTTTGCGTGATTTCTTCAAGGATAAAATTAGTTTACTTGAGGTCAATATCAAACTCTAACAGTTGCTTAAAAGTTCAATATCCTTCTTGAAATAGTGTTTACATTTTAATCATAATAATTATTAATGAGACAGCGTACGTTACTAACAATTCCGAGGTTCATTGATCTTTGCTAACGTTATGGATACAAATAGGAGTTAGTTTATACATTTGTTAGACTATGACGATAGGTAGTTAAAATACATGGTTTGATCACATCTAAGTATAGTTCAAGACACGTAACTTAGAAAGAAAAGTTAGATGAAAACTGGTCGTATTTCTTACAAGCAGACATGATTTCAAATAAAAGATGGAAGTATCAATAGAATAATGTACAAAAGGGACCGCCTTTTCGTATCACTAAGAGCACGATGCGCGAAGTTAGCCTAATTGAAGAATTCGAATCCTTGCTAAATTACCTATGTGCCGATAACTATATAGTTTGTAAAGCTGCCGACTACAATTTAATCCACAATTCAAAACCGATCATTTTACATACCTAGCGCACCTCCAGTCTAAAATCCGAACTCAATTGATTGTGTAACTCAAAGCCGATGCGTAATGGATTTATTGGGTATAAAAATATCCGCGCACGTATCAGCCAATTGTAATTGGGCCGAGCGGGTCTAATCTCAGCTACGACGAACCAAAAATATATATTCAAATGGCTGTATTTTCAATTATTGTTCAGAGGGCATGGAAAGAAGTTTAATTGGTGTCTCTCGCGATGGAGTCTGGATTAATATCGTATTTCATACTAACATTATAAATGCAAAAGTTAGTGAGGATGTCTGTATGTTTGTTACTCATTCACGCAAAAACTACTGGACGGATTTCGATGAAACTTAGCAGTAATATAGATCATATATCGGAATAATATATAGGCTACTTTTTCAATGGGCACGAATAGCAGTTTCCTGGGGAAACGGGAGAAACCGTCGGCAGAGCTAGTATTGTCATAAAATCCTCAGGCTAAGTTGCAGCACTTAATTTTGTTGGTTTACAGTGGTAAGGGTTTATTACTCATAGTAAGCAAAAATGGTTACGTTATAGTCCGTTTTTTGCAAGCTAAGCAAAGAAGTATTTTTAACTAATCATTTATCGAGTCTTTCGCTGAATATAATCATTAGTACGTTGTTGCACTATTGTGTTATTGTCCCCATAAAGGGGTACCCAATACTGCCAATACCATTATCACCTAATGAGTGTGGGTGAAAAATCTATTCTACTTATTTTAGTACTTAAAACAATAAAGTCTACGTTGACCCTGGCCTTCAACTCATAAATAAATAATACAAAGAAAATATTCCAACATTCCACCGAAGGAAAACGACAAAATGATACAGAAAGCCTCTTTGGTAAGATCCTTTTTCATTTTTAATATCCTCGAGTATTCAATCACTTATAAAAGTTATAATACTCAGTAATTTTGCTTCGTGTTTTCACAATTGTTTTTCTTTTAATAACATGTTTGTAAACAGAAATGTTTTTTCTTCAATTTGCTGAAAAAGTTACGAGTGGTCGTTATTTCAATCCTGATCTTCAAGAAATTTTAACTTGAAAATTTGTACGAGTACTTGATTGCCTATCTTTGAGATACGAAAATTTTATCCAATTTTTAAGCACAATAATATAACTAGAAATATTAGATGTTACACAAATCACTGTTTTATATTTCACAGCTAACAAAATAAAAGCTTTTCTAAACCCAACAGAATCAAAACTGAAATATCAAAGTTCAGAAGGGCGGTAGCGAACGGAAAGTAGTTAAATTTGTTCAAAGTGGGACAAATTGGGCTGAAACCCAATAAAGAATTTAAAGCAAAGAGTATTGATTATATAGAACGAAATACAGTTTTGTTGATAATATTCGTTTTCGTTTCTAAGTTGTTATTAGAGGAATATTCTAGTTCGTTCTGGAAGAATCGATGGTAATTGTAATGACCTACTTCACATTATTTATTTATTTTTTATATAGGTATGTTTATTTTTGAAGGAAGAAAGGAACCTTATCTATGTTAAAGGAAGCCTATGCCCAGCAGTGGGGCGACAAAAAGATTGACGTTTATAATGATATTTTTGAAAATATTGAAGTTGTCAATTTTTACTGCTGATCTGCCTTTAGGAGCCTTTTAGGTCCTACTAAGTACGCCCTAACACAAGAGTATCCGTGGAATGTCTAACTTGTTTGTCTTCGTGAAACTGTGCAACTAGTGTGGCGTCTTATTAGGACCTATAGTGGCGTACTTGAAACAAAAACTTTGAGTTGACTAGGTTTGTGTTTGGTTATTGGCAATAGTTATAAATGAATACCGCAAACGGTTTTTAAAGATTTTTTCTGTCCTGACATATCTTCATAATAAATTAACAGAGGTAATAAAAATACTACTCAATATGCGTGAACTACACAGTAAAAATAGTCGGATAAAAATAGTTTAAGTAAAAATATGTTACCGCAAAGTTTTCTTACGATGTCATTTCTAACAGCAAACGACGCATATCAAATTAATGCCTCAACAATAATGTGTTTGTATAATACATTTAGCCTGACATTATATTGGCAGATCGTTACGTCAACACTCATACATATGACGTCACTGAAGTCGTAAAAGTCGACCAAATACAATAAATATGACGAAATAAAGTCGAGAAAATAAATTTGTTCTAAATATAAAGTTACTACGTCAAATCAGGAATTAAAGGATCATTATAATCTGCGTCAGAGGTAACTTTAATAGCTAAATCGTAGAACATCTTGAGTTGTTAAGGTCGGCTTACACGAATGGATTAACGAGCTGTTACATAAAACGGCAATTAATTTGGGACACGAAATGGTTCAAGAGGTTTAAAGCCTTAACAGATTACAATCAATCAAAACAAACGTGAAATTAACGAGTTAATTTGTATTAAAGGAACTTTTGAAATGTATAAGCTTGCATTCATAGAAATTGATGCGTAAATAAATCTGTTTTTGACATTCACGTAGTATCTGAACTTACTAAAATATCTCGTATTTTTCTGATAGACGAAATTTTTTGTATTATTATGTATTATGGATCTGGCCAGCGGCCTAACTTGGAGAAAAAAGTAATTAATAAAATAAGTAACTTTTCGAGTGCGTGGATCTGTTTTTTAAGAAACCGAACCAGTGATTAGGAGTTTAAAACATGTAAGTCATTATAAAGTATTAAAAATCTAAGGTTCAAAATCCTTATCACGGATTAGATCAATGAAACGACCTACTTTTCATTCTACCTAGTTATAAATATAGAAAAAAAAAACATTAAAAGGTACCCACACCGTTGACCTCGGAGAGGGGAATAGTCTTTTTGCACGTTAGAGAAAATAAAATAGTCGATGACCGACCGATAACTACTTTTAAACTTATTAAATACTTTTTTTTACTGTCCCAATATTAAACTGGTCTTTATATTCAACAGCTGCCTATGTATATAAATAATAGCGTCCTAGCCGATTGTCGGCCACGGCGGCTGTTCTCATGTAAGGAGATCAGCCAGCTGCGCAGGACATATTATAGTGCACAAGCATTTGCGCAGACACAGGTGCACTCCCTATTCCCTCACTCTCATAGCCCGATGGGACGGCAATCCGACACGGCCGGAGAGAGTTTAGGCGCAGGACCGACATTAACGTGCTCTCCGATGCACGGTATGTATATTAGTTGGTATATTGAAATAATCATGATAATCCTCCTATTTTTTTCAATTTTATTTTGAGTTAATCATCCTTTTAAACCGACTTCCCTAAAATGAGGAGGTACTCCATTTGTATGTATTTTTGACGCCAGAATTCAGACATTCCAGACATTCGTTCCAGCTGTATCGTCTTTCATACAACCCATCCATCGTTTCTTTGCCCTATTATATTCAAGGAAGTTTATTGAAATATCAGCATAATAAGCCGCTGCTTTTCCAACAAACATTGATTTTGTTGATCCACGTGGAATTTTCCTTTGAATTGTGCCCGAACAAAATATACGCATTCATTTAAAATCAAGGGATGTTTTCGAGACCTATAGAGTACCCTTACCCTCAAACTTCAAAACTGAGAGGAAAGTAGCCTGGAGGGATATTACAACAATAGCTTCTTAGAAATAAGTGTATGGGTATAGACGTGCGCACTGAAGTGTAAAAAAATCAGTAGCCAGTTCAATGACCTGGCACAAAACGTACATATCACTTAGTGAGATTGGCAGCCTTGAATAGTTTTCAAATAGTTGCTTTACCTTTGAATTTACTCGACCTGATAAAACCTACGTTTACAAACGTAACCTATATAATTTGTATGGATTTTGCAATTTAGTCACACCTTGTCCTTATGTTGGTTGTCAACTGTAGCATTAGCGTTAAGTACAAATTACTGCATATCATGCATCAATCAGCCTTTTTATTGTCCTACTACAGGGCACAGACTTCTTCTCAAACAGAGAAGGAATGAATATTAATTTCCACGCTTGCTAGATAAGCAGCAGGATTTGAGTCTACCGCATGATCTACAAAAAATAAAAATCCCATATTCTTAATTCAATTGAACTCCAACGTATGCAAAAAACCCATAAACCCAGTACCGAAACATAAATATAATATACAGGCCGTTACAGGCGGATGAAAGCCATTTTCATACGAAAACTTTATCATAGCGTATGTATATTTAATTCACACTGGCCAAATAGAGGACGGTGTTATTTATTTATTCAGAACTATAAAACGCCTGAAGGGCCGTTTAAAATAAGCATTTAAAAGTATACAAAAAAGTTGTTAAAAGCTATTGAAACAAAACACGCGGTAAATGGAACAATAATGTGAGACGAAATTGAATAAATAGGTCTTGTTGAACAGTGTAACAATAAATTTGTTGTTCGGGTACGTTTTGAAGGTGAACGAAAATATTATTGTAGCCTCTTGTAATAATGGCTAAACTGTATTAGCATTCAAATTAGTTCAGTAACACGGTTTTAAATTAAAAACTTGTTCTCACCTCAATATAGAGTAAACACCTCTTTGCAGAGAGTTAAAGTACAAATTATATTTTAAACCAAATTAAATCCTTACTGTATTAATAATGCGAAAAAAACTTTGTCTTTAGCACTTTTAGGGCAAAACTAGAGAACTTGTTTACATTGTAAAGACACAATGCAAGTGAAAGTTTAAATAACTTTTATGTTAATTAAGTGTCTTACGTTTCTGAATACAACTGAACTCTATTCATAAAATTTCAGCAATTTTCATTGGTAAAAATTGATTGTTCAATAATGTTATCTATCGGTGTCAGTTACGCTCTTTTATAAAGAACTAGCTTCTGCCAGCGGTTTCACCCGCGTCCCGTGGAAACTACTCGGCGCAACTAGATAAAAAGTATCCTATAGCCTTCCTCAATAAATGGGCTATCTAACAATGATAGAATTTTTCAAATCGGACCAGTAATTCCTGAGATTATCGCGTTCAAACAAACAAGCAAACAAACTCTTCAGCTTTATGATATTAAGTAAAGATTTTCAACTTTGAAACTATATTCTGTTTCAACATAATAAAATACTATTCATGTTAGTCGGGAACTTACTAGTTCACCACTTAGTTGTCGTAGAAACATCAAAGAATCTGAACATTTCAAAAGACAAACCATTTTCGAAAATTGAAAATAATTCGACATCATTACCAGCAAGCCAGTTCCTCGGTCCTATACCGAACCATTCAGACATCAGGCTGACATTTATGACATACCTAGTGAAGAGATGATTAATGACCTCGCGTTGTGGTCATGGCTTTGAAACCGGGGTGCCTTTTGTATGTGTGTGTGTGTATAGTGCATATTGTATCTATCATGGTGTGAAAAGCGCTTCTCTTGTTTGTTCGAACATAAAATGACTTTGAAATACTTAGTAGTTATACGGAATTTGCAAGTCATCGATGGTGGCCATTAAATATTATTTATGAGATTCTAATTATTTTGATTAACTGAAAATTAATTCTATATCATTAAAATCTAATTTAAATTAGGTATGAGGTAGACTTCATGGAGAAAAACATGCAATAGTGCAATATAACTTGGAAGTAATTGCCACGGAATCACGGTTTTTATTTGTAAGTATTACACAATCAAATGAAATAATAAAGAAATATTTTAAGGCGCAAAACTAACACCTTTATGAATGCTTTATGTCTTCAAAGTCAGCATTTCAAATACGATACCAGTCAACTAACCCCGAATTGACTAAGACCACTAAGCACAGAACGTTAGATATTACAGTTTGCTTAATATCCTTTTGACTAGTTATACTAGGTATTCCCTATATCTATATAATACTAGCTGACCAGGTAAACATTGTATCGCTTACCTTTATTTTTTTTATAATCATAATATTTTCTCATCGTTTAAACCTTCCCTCGATCTGGACAAACATTTTTAAACCAAAATAAGCCCGATCGGTCCAGCCATTCTTGAGTTTTAGTAAGATTAACGAACAGCTTTTCATTTTTATATATATAGATTTATAGCCTTCTGTGTATCGTTATTTTCAATCAGTTCACAAATACAGTGAGTCAGAGAGAATTACTTTTCCATTGTATATAGGTATTAGTAAACATTTCAAAACTAGGTCACAAAAAAACTGATGTCACCAAAAACGCGTGATATTAAAAAAACGCCCACACGCAGTTCAATGTCTTCGTAATTTACTTACACGCAAGTCACACTAATAATATCGATTTTACTCGATGACCCGTCCCTGAGCGTCCGATCGCGATAGTCCAATAGTATTGTATTTAGACGTATAAACAAGTCACCTCTAGCGATCAATAGTAATCAGTTAGGAGCGAGTATATGAGAAAATCGAGTTGGGTATCGAGAACTCGATGCGTGTAACGAGAATATGATCAGTCGTTGTAGTTGTATGTAAATCGTAGAAGAACGACAGTATTGTTTTGAAATGCGGTACTTAAGAACAAAAAAAGCGATATGACTAGAATTATTGTAATTTGTGAGATGACGTCAGATGGAGAAGTATGGAAGAAGACACAAACGCCGATACAAAATAAAAATTGAGATTAGGTCAGCAGGATGAATCTTTTAGGGAGCGGTAAAAAGCATTAATATAAATTATATTATCTAAAAATAATGTCAAAAATATTCAAATTATATTAAACAACTAATTTACGCCAGCAGTTTCTCTCGCTTTCTGTGTTTGGGCATCTGTATAAAAAGTAACTTATAGCCTTCCTCAATAAATGGACTATCTAACACTGAAAGTTTTAATCGGTTCAGTAGTTACCGAGATTAGCGCATTCAAATAACCCAACTCATGCAAAGCTTAAATCAAATTAAAACTGACGATTCGTCATGTTCAGACTAACCGCCCTGAATTCACGTACCAAGAATTTTTATATATCCTTTCTTTTTCTCCAGAAGTATATAAATATATAAAATTAAGTTCTAAGTACTAAGACAATGATAAATGGTTGTCTTACTCGAAGAAACGGTACTTATCCTTACTTAGTAATTTATTTCTAAGAACGGCTAAATAACGTGTAATTTCGTTGTTCTTTGTAAATTTTTATTTTATGTATAGGCAGTCGAGCTTAATGTTAAAAACAAGTAGCTCAAGTATATCTTTAGGGACGAAGCCGTTTATAAAGACGTTAGTAGGTAATTGAGAGAAGAGATCAGTACCTATACAATACCAGCAATCAGATAATCCGCTTGATTATTTAAAAATTCTATTTGTCGCCAATCTGCCTTGAATAAGTTTGGTGATCAATTCTCATGCCTTCACTAATTTTATTAAAAGGCCTTTCATATTTTTTTACAGTTTTTTTTAGTATTCAATTAAAAACTAGCTACCAACTTCCCATTCTTAGGTAAAACATAGCCTATGACGCTCGGGGATATTATAGATTCTCAACAGTGAAAGTATTTTCCAAATCGAGTCAGTAGTTTCGGAAAACTAGGGTACAAAAATATATATATATATATATATATACAAAATGCCTCTGAATATTACGCTTCAAAAATATAACTTTAAATTGTTAATAACTTAGTACATAATAATAAAGTACGCAAAGACTGTCTAGCATAACTATTCCCTATACAAACATACGTACAGAATATTATTGCTATGCTAGATTCAATCGACATCAATAATTATTTATTCAGCGAATCGATTTCGTTAAATTGTATTCGGTCCACTTTGTTTTTTTCGGTAACGGGCGCTTATTGATCGGTAAGAATTTTGACCGTCGAAAACTTTGGAGCGATACACATGTGCGGAGAAATGTTCAGGAAATAGGGTCAGCAGGTACGTATGAACTTATTATAATTATCCTTTCATTGGTTTTGTTGTGAAAATCTAGCTGATATTGTCAGGATTATTTTTTATGGTATTACTTAGTTGCAGCTGATGTTTAAATGAGGCGATGCACGTGTTGCATAATAAATCAGTTTTCAGAAACACATTTTGTTAATAAAGGGAAAATCTAAAGTTAATACACTTTTTTAAACAATGTGAAGGTATTTTCGTTCAAAGAAATTAAAAATAAAACAGTCAACGGTTTCCAAAATTAAAAAAGGATACCAAAGAGAGCAACGAACTTCACAGTACAATGTAGGTCGTTATACCTACGATGACATCCCCTTAACTGGTTGTTTATATATTTCAGCCAATGGGGTCAGAGAGAATTCCGCACTTCGGACACCAATCGACAAAATTGCGTTACAAACATAAATTGTAGCACTCAAGACCACTCGGCCACATTTACATGAAGTACCATCAAGTATTCAATTCACTTACACGGAAGTGTATTACACTCGATGGCAATTTATTTGCCTTCAAAAATGAAACCGCAATTAATATTTTCACAGGCAAAAGTTTGAAATGTAAAATTCGGCAATAAAACGTGTGAACACATGAAAGGCAGTAAATTATCTCTGGACACGGAACGTATTGTGCAAATAATGATATGCATTCGAAGTAGGGTTGCCAAATAAAGCCGTGGAAATACTGTTATTTCAGCCGGTCGTTTTCTTTGTAAAACCGCTGACCAGATTGGAAATAATTCCGGAATACTACTGTTTAATTTTAAGTGGTCATTCATGAATTTTGGTTATAAAAGGTACATGGAAATTATAAGCCAGGTTAATATGTAACATAAAATGATTATTTAACCATATGATTGTATTTGCTGATTCATTTATTTTCTGTATTACTTATCACGTCTATAGTATTCCGCAAAATTGAAGGAAATATCTATAATTTAAATCTTCAAACTGTTATGTGACTAGAAATATGTGTACCTAACCTTTTCCATGATCGAAACGAATTTCCTGAAAAAAAAATACAAAATCCCACACATTTCTCACACACTATATCAATTTATTATTTTACTCAAACAAAGAATAAGACATACGTATTTCAATAAGCTAAGAAAATGAGACAGCCAACCCTACACGAGTCGTATGAATGTAGTTACATATTGACAAGACCAACCAGAGCTCGTTTTACGGACCAAAACGAGCACATTGCGATTTTTATTTTCCAACCAGATATTGTTACATATAGAGAGAAATAAAGGCAAGAAAACATGTCGGCTACACTACACTGAGCATAACAAAAATTGAGTCAGCGAGGAAAATAAAGTTCAAAGGAGTTTGACATAGGTATCGCTATTTTGATTATGAATGTAATTTTTACATGCGACAAACATACTGTTGTTATATTTATATTTTTTTCTTTTGTTATGAGAGAGGTGAGAGGAGGCCTGTGCCCAGCAGTGGGATGATAAAAAGGCTACTAAAAAAACATGAGATATAGTTTAGATGTATAAAAATAGCGGTATAGTAAATATACTCAACTTCAAACTAGATGTTAGTGTAAATAATGTAAAACAATAAATAACCAACAACTGTACAATAAACTGTCATTCCCACACGTAGTATTTACAGTTTCGGTGACACATATAAACGAAAAACTTTTTGTAGCAACACAAGTTTGACCCAAATTTACTGCCCTCCAGTGTACAGCTGTAAGTAAAACTTATAGAGCGCATTTCTAAGTATTCCCATTTATACGTGAAGAAATGAAGGTATCATTTCTTCACGCAAGAATGGGATTCGAGTTTGTAATGAAATAGGAGCCTATGGGGACAATGGTACTCAATGATCCCGGTCACTTCAGCGTCCGGACACGAACAGACTAAAGTGGATGGACATTAGACTGGTTCCTGTCATATAAAATGTAATGGGAGTAGGTCAAACGACCTTTTGCCACGGCTAGGTGCTTTAAAAAAGGTTCCCTTGATGACCGATATTAGACGGGATAAGTACCTACTTCTCAGCTAGAATTTTCGAATGGAATTGAATCTGTAATAAAGAATTGTCTAATATTGAAAAATTAATCAATTTATTTGCATAGTTTGTTGCTTAATCTTGATGAAAAACTAAAATTAGAACCTGAAATAATAAATGCTTGATAAGGGAAGAATAAAATAAAATTGTTTAAATAACCTTTTAATATAGACGCGAGTGGAATTCTGAGTTAGGGATAAAGCACATAATTTATTTCCAAAAGTTTATTTTTTAAACAAACCAAAAATTAAAATTTCTACAACGAGTTATATAAGGTGCTTGAACTATACACTAGCTTAAGAAACAGTGACCCAACCAAATCACCATAAAAGTTTTATCATTCACAACTCCAAAACATTACACAATAGATTACGCTACCGTCCATCTCGAAACTTAACCTTAGAGCCACAATAGCCAGATGAACTAACGACCTACCTACAAAAGGCTCTAACACGAAGATGTCAAGTATTTCTAGAAATAGCTTGAGATATAACAGTAATAAAGCGGTCATATATCTCGGAGTTGGTACTTTAGTGGCTCTAAGAAAGGTGTAGTTAGGTTAGTCTGTCTTGATAATGGTGTGGTAGGAAGTAATGGCATTGACTCCTCGGTAACAATAAGGTGACCACTAAGGTATCAATATAACTTCGTAACAAATCTTATTGTAAACAAAATATGTTTCATTTTCATAAGGTCTTGCTTTCTTTGGTGGGTAGTCATCAAATGACCCCCGCTGTGGGGGCAGCGTGAGGGAATGCCACTTTAATGTGTCCGTTAGACACTACTGGTCATTTACGTTACTAAAGCATACTGGGTTGGGGTTAATTGTGGATGGAATAAGAAAATGAAATATTTTAGGCAAAAATAAATATTCGTTCTAATTAATTAATTAATACTTGTATAAAAGAATAAGGGTAAAAACTCGGCCATCATTATTTCGTACTTCGAAATTTAAGGGAAGTTTGTGAGCTTTTCGGAATATTCTTAAACCATATTGTCTAAACTTATTACCCTTTTGAAAATTATTACCCTTTCGTTAGTAAAACAAGGTAACTTCATTAGTTAAGGTAAATAAAACATGAAACAATCCTGAAAAAAGCCCTCAGAAGAGGAAAAAAGATGGTCTAGCACTAAAACCTAATTAGTCATTCCCGCTTCAACGTTCAGGATCTTTTACATTTCTTATCTAAGAATTAATATCTCTTTTTAATTAAACCGAACATTTACATCAAAACTAGAACAGCTTACATTTTTTCAAATAATCTAGAAGAATCCTTAGTCGAATCTTCGAGAATTTTTCGTAAAAAGAACGCGTATTACAAATTGCTTCTAGACGTTCGATTTATAAAAATGATGGACAAAAGATGGACACGGTCGAATAAGTTTTAGATGTGAACACAAATTCCATCTGGGCAACTGGCCGTATAGTCCCAATGGGAATGTACTGGGTTATTTTTTATATTGTAAGGGTAGATTCACATATAACAGTAACCGTAAAACTGCCTATCGCCTGAGAGGTCGACTGGGGAGCGATAGGAAAAATTGTATTATAACACTATCATTTTCGTTATTCTCCTGATGCATTTTTCAAATGTTTGCACTAGCTTTATTTTTCTGTGTTCTGTTATAATCTGAGTTCTAAGAAAATGGTACGCATTCTATGTATAAGAAAACTGGTTTGAATTCTAGAAGCTTCTAAGACTTGATTACATAATCTTGTATGCACATTTTTAATGAAATTTAAATTGCTTTATCAAATATTTAAATTTTATTTGCAGTCAATTTTACTCTGCAGAATATTTCTAACTAAAATCTACCATCTCATCTGTTTCTTGTAAATACTAATTTGCAATAAATATAAGAAATATTACAAGGTTCTGTACAACAAGTTTATTAGAGCTTAAGTTAACAATAAATATCTCAGCTGGACAAGTTAACACCGTTACCTTATTTACGTCTAACTTGGAAGCTAGGAGTTATTACTATCTAAGAGATCCCGATGTGCAGGAGAACATAAATAAGGAAATTGATTTATAGGAGAAGAGAGGTATTTTATAAAGATTTTAATATAGTAGTAATTGTTTTCTTTGAGGTTTTTGAATCTGAATATTATATACATTTTCTTCGCACATTGACATCTGATGTTGTTCTTTGAGGCCTATTTATTATCAAGCTGTCATAAAAAAACACACATGACATTCTTTTTAAAAGTCTATGAATGAAAAGTTTAGCAGTTTGGCCACTAAAGTTAACACCTATTATAGATATTAAAATAAAAATACTAACGACCAGTTTCACAGGTCCCAGGTAGAGTTCTAGATAGCTATCTGACAGATCATGCCATAGAAAAGCAATCAAAATTAAAAACATTTCTATGGCACTATCTGTTAGTTAGCTATTTAGAACTTTATCTGGAACCTGTGAAACTGGCCATATACGTAGAAAACGCAGGTGCCAGTGCCGCTGCTAATCTAAACTTTCTTAGAACATTTTCTAACAAAACTGTACAACAACATTATTCATGGAGGCGTCTAGAAAATTCCGTAAGGATCACACGATAAGCCGTCGTATCTCGTTGAGACAATAAAAGAACGCCTAAAAGAAAATGTTCGGAATTTATAAAACTACCACGAAAGAATAACTTTGGGCTGCGAGGGTACAAAGTGAATTATCTGCCTACTTATACCGTGTCATGTAGATATATTAAGTTAAAGCATATTTTTGGACTATATATCTTTGCCCTTTTTGACTTGTGGTACAAATATGTTATGAAATAAATATAATTTATAGTTAAGGTATAGTTAACAAATTTTTATTTCAGCAATGCCTCAGCCTGGTCAGTGGTTTTCTTCTTCCTAGAATATAAGTGGTGTTTTTGTATTAAAGTACTACTATAAAATATTTTCCAAAAATAGATTTTTATTAAAATTATACTCAAGTAACTGTACTTTATTTTAAGCACTAATAGAGTCTGGCCTCAGCCTTTTTCTAGGTCGTTTATACCACGATTATTTTTTCAGCTTTATCGGGTTTTTTAGTACGGTCGAACTAGTAAGCTTTAAATAATAGCAATAGTTTTCGAATCAGCCTTCCTTTATCACTGCTTCTGAGATTTGTCTTTGTATTAAAAAAATCCATTTAAATCCAGAATTTGTAAAAAGGGCTTTCAGGACTGCTTTTTGTCCATCGCATCGTATTAAAAACAAATATTTTAATAAAATCCTGTTATTAGCCTTTCAATGGAAATATGCCGAATCCTATAAAAATATCAGCCATAATTGACAGTGAATAAAAAGGTCCATTATTCCGCACATTCCGGATAAAAATATATACGAAATTTTATTTTATCCCCTTGCAACGTAGGCCCATATAAATTAGTATTGCGAACGTAACATGAAACCCGTGATGAAATATTTCAGTTTATATGAAGGTAACATTGGGTTACGTGAAGGTAACGTAGAGGTATGTATGTAATGGAAAATATTTTCATACGCCGATACCTCGCGCTAACAGCGACACGACTGTAACCGACTTGTAAGCTTTACCTTAAAATGTACACCATTGTTGGCTTAGGACGTTTCTGGATTGGAGTGAAATATTTTTTTAAAGAACAGAATATATTTGAGTAATTTAAGACCTTAAGTCCTTAGATCTATGGTTGTGGATTTATTTGCATTTTTTTCCTATTCCGTCGTTAGAAGAAGAGTCACAGTCAGTTCTAGAAAGTTCTATTTCAAAACGAAAATCTGAAATTACACTCGCAAACAACTTTGGGATCCCAAAAATTGGTGCCTTTTTATTTTCCACTAGCTTCTGCCCGCGACTTCGTACGCGGATCCTGTTTTTTTTTATATAATCATATTTTCTCATCGTTTAAACCTTCCCTCGATCTGTACAAACATTTTAAGACCAAAATAAGCCCGATCGGTCCAGCCGTTCTTGAGTTATGCGCTTACCAACACATTTAGCGATTCATTTTTATATATAAGATTCACTTATCTGTACAAAATATAACCTTTTGACCCTGTGAACGGTTTTGAGGCCACATTTATATACAGAAGCTAGCAGGTCAACCTACTCGAATCTACCAAACTTTACAAATCGAACTTTAACCTTACACTATCGTGATAAGACTAAAAATCTATTGAAGAAATTTGACAGATTGAAGTAGGTTGATGTGCTGACATCTCTCCGTCTAAGTAGGTAGCTCCCAGTTTCCCAAGACTCCATACATAATATTACACCAACATTATTATGATACGTACTACCAGCCTATGATAAATTTATCACAGCATGTACGAAGTACGACATTATCTCAATCTTGGTTGAATTTCCCTTGAGCGTAAGATAGGCGGCCATAAACGGAAAAAATAAGCACTTCGGCATAAACTTAATATTAATAAAATCGTTGGCTTCAAAGAGATTAGGGGAGGGCACTTAAAGAGAAGTACGTTGATTTAAGTGTATTTTCTATACTATATAATATTATAAAGAGGAAAACTTTGTTTGTTTGTTTGTTTGTTTGGTTGTAATGAATAGGCTCAAAAACTACTGGACCGATTTTAAAAATTCTTTCACCATTCGAAAGCTACATTATCCACGAGTGACATAGGCTATATTTATCGGGTACGGGCAGTAATTCCCATGGGATGCGAGTGAAACCGCGGGAAAACGGCTAGTCTTTTATACAACTAATGCATTTTGGGACCTTTAAATGAAAAACAGTTATCGACAGACTCAGTGGTTTGTTCCTTCTTTGGCCCGCTAATACCTAAAAATGATGGCTGCACGGCGTCTCGGACGATATTCCGAGTCACGATAAAATTTGGCGAAAACAGGATTTTGTGTTTAAGGTGCATGCGACGACTAGAAGCGGGAAATTCAAATATAAAATGGTTTTTTCATG